>VMBQ01004661.1:0-26783 GCA_007657795.1 Dreissena rostriformis
GCATGGTGAGTTGTGATTTATTGACGTGTTTGGAATATCTGTAGCTTGCATATTAACATGCACATTCCAATACTGGTGTATGTAAAACTGGTTTCAACAATATACATTTGTACAGTACATGCACTTTGTTCAGTGTTTGTGAAGCACCAATTCTTTTTGAAAAATTTAAATTATTTCGCCGTAAAATATATTATGTTGTCGGAAAAACAGGCGTGTATATTCTGTTTCTATGACACTCCATAATTATCTATTATTAGTTTAATTTAAACCTATTTATTTTAGCTCGATTGCATCGAAAGCCTTAGGCTTATATAAACGCTCTCGAGTCCTTTCCTGGGACTAGAACCAGTACTTGGTGTCTTTGGGGGAGAACAAAAGAACGCTCCCACAGTGTCCCGTGACCTCCCGATCGCTTGGCGGACACCATATCCACTACGCCACGGCGACCAAACTATAATTCAAGATCATAATCCGAACCTTATTGAATGCTTAAGTCTGCTCTTTTCGATTTTGTATTGTGTATGTCAAGTAAGTGGTCCTTTAATTGTAAGCATCTCATCCACATATGTTATATAAACGGTAATACGATTGTAATTTTGATACAGACGCTATTGTGATGCAAACAATACTCAATATAATTTCGACCTAAATGAAACACAATGAGTGTTCAGCTGAAGACAGGTACATGTACTTTATTGTTATTTTAAAACGTTCAAATACTGGATGGATGTATACTATAATATATACTACGGTACGGTAAAAAAGGTAATCACAAAACTACTAAGTTACCATCAGCAAAACAAATGTGTAACAAAATGAACCTTTCATGTACTGACGAATACTTGAAATCTGTACTTATGTTACAGTTTATTTTGACTGGAGAAAACGGTATACGATTTTTGCACATTTTACCACCAGCAATTGGTGCAATGCATGTGTGTAACGTTTACATAAAAGGTTACCATACCGCGATAGTAATGTCTTGGGTAGCGATCCCACATGGTGCCCTTTGAGTGATGCGACCCTTGAACACCGAGTTGATGGTGTTATAGAAGCTGGACTTGCCCGTCCCCACTGGACCCAGCATCAGGATGCGGACATCTGAAAGTCCGAACTCTCCGGATGGTTTGCACGATACGATGTCCTCGATAAGCGTCACAAGAAACTTAAATCCGGAAAAGTTATATTTACAAAAACGATCATCAAAGGTTCGTGATTTTTTTCTATCTGATAAGAAAAGTTATGATGAATGTATGATGGCATGTACGAAGGCAAAATTTGCACGAAAAATATGTGTGGTTTAATACTTTTAGCTGTTTTTGTTCCTAAAATCGTATTGTGTTTTAAGTAGCTGCAGACACAGATATCGCAACAATAGTGTAATATTGAATGATATTCACCTTCTTATTCCATTCAGGAGTTTTTCTCTAGGATTGCGGTGGCTGTGGTGTTTGTGGTGGAGTCTTCTTCCGCTGCCCTTCTGAACACAATCATTATATAACAAACAGTACATTATTTGGACCTTTGATAATTGCATTATTAATGTGCTGACAGAATCGACACTTTCATTTTAAATAAACATATATTGTAACAAATATAGTGTTAACAACACTGGATTCTCTTAATATAAAATAAATATTGAAAAAAACGTTATAAAAATCATCATTGTAACACAATAGTTTTGAACTTATTTTGAATACAAGCCGTTGGTATTGAATGAAAGTCATCATCGAACAACATAACATATTGCCTACAAAGAAGATGTTGAATAATTTATTGTAGAAGGTAGTCAAATACTTAACAACTCGAAAATTGTTCTGCATAATTATTTTTTCAATCGAGTAGTACATTTATAACCTTACAATTTTCACGGCAAATTTTAAAACTGCGATGATAACAGTTTTGTAATATAGAAAAACACGTGCGCGCGTGCAAATGTATGTTCATGCTTATTCTTTAATTCAAGGTAAAATAAAGCTGCGTGAAATAACATGCGGCGAGGACTCACTTCCGTACGAAGTATTTAAAAATGAAAGTTCCTACCATCTGCTCTACGAACTGTTTAACAAATGTTTTACTTCCGGGATAACGCCCTCTATGTGGTCCGCGTCGATAATCAAGCCACTCCCGAAGAACAACACGTGCGACCCGCGTATACCTCTAAATTATCGCGGAATTAGCCTACTTCCGGCTGTGAGCAAAATATTTGCGAGTGTTCTTAACAACCGTTTGACACAATACCTTGACATGAACGAAATAATTGTCGATGAGCAAAATGGCTTCCGGAAACTTAGATCATGCACCGATCACCTATTCACACTGTGTTCCATCATTCGCAACAGAAAGGCAGAGGGACTAGCAACGTATACATGCTTCATTGATATGATGAAAGCATTTGACAGGGTAGACAGGGATTGTCTGTTAGCCAAACTACTAGCAATTGGTGTGAACGGACGCTTCTATCATATTCTACGTCACCTTTACAGCTCTTCGAAAGCGAGGGTGAATATTAACAATCACTTAACCGACTACTTCAACGTCGAATGCTCAGTCGAGCAGGGAAATATAAGTTCACCGACGTTATTCGGACTCTTTATAAATGATCTGGCTCTTGAATTGAAGGAAATCAACTGTGGTATAATGATTAACGGTGAAAATATCTGTATACTACTATACGCGGACGACATTGTAATTTTAAGCGAAAGCGAGCAAAATCTCCAAAAAATGATGGATAAAGTCGATACATGGTGCAAAAGATGGCGCATGAAAATAAATCCTTCAAAAACGAGCGTTATGCATTTCCGAAAACAAAGTCAGCAAAAAACAACGTGTACCTTTAACATTGGAGAGCACGATATAAACGTAACGGACAGTTATAAATACCTCGGGTGCATTTTATCCGATACGCTTGACTTCTCCATCACCGCTAATACACTGGCGGAATCGGCAGGCAGGGCTCTCGGTGGGATTTTAAATAAAGCAAAAACAATAAACGGACTAACGTTTACCGTATACACCAAACTTTATAACAGCAGTGTTATTCCTGTGATGGATTATAGTTCAGGGGTTTGGGGATACAAAACATACCCGAAATGTGACACTATACAACATAGGGCGATTCGAGCCTTCCTTGGTGTTCATAAACACGCGTCCAATATTGCAATTAACGGCGACGTGGGGTGGCAGACTACTACCGCAAGACACCATATAGGGATGCTGCGCCTGTGGGACCGCCTTGTTAAGATGCCAGACGATAGGTTAACAAAGAAGGTATTTAACTGGGACTTCTCTCACAAAAAGGGCTGGAACTCCGACATTAAGCACATCTTTGACTCACTGAACCTCCAGCACTTATTCGCATCCAGGTCGATGGGCAACATCTCACTAGATAATCTACTAAGTCGGGCCACCGAACACTATAAGAAAAACGATATCAACAAATGGACACAGGGCCTCGAAACCCAGCCGAAACTAAGAACCTATCGACAAATAAAACATCAATATATGTGCGAAAATTACGTAACAATGTGCCTTCCAAAACACCTCAGGTCGTTTATTGCGCAGATCAGAACTGGAACATTGCCACTACGCATTGAAACCGGGAGATTCCGACACCTGAAGCCCGAAGAGAGGCTGTGTTTACTGTGCCATGAACCAAATAAAATCGAATCAGAGTACCACTTCTTATTTGAATGTTCCTGTTATACAACCCTTAGACTTATGTTTTATACCTCTATCACAACGATAATACCAGACCTGATTCGTATGGACTATTGTGACAGACTCAAATGCCTAATGACGGATAAACGAGTGATATATAAATTTGCTTTATTTATAAAAGATTGCTACTTAAAACGAGAAAGTATTCTTTGTGTGACAATATGAATTTATTATGGTTATTATACAAAATTGTACATGACTTTCATAAATGCTATATCCTATATCATATCACTGATTATTTTACTATTTGCTATTTAGCAGGAATAAGACGGCTACACTTAACCATGTTTGATTAGTGACTCGTAAGCCATTTGCATGGCTGGGTAGTACTGCAAACATCGAAATATTTCATAATTCAATATACTTAACATTTCATTGTTTTATTTCGATTTAAAACTGTATATACTAGTTATTATGTGTATGTACTATGTGTCACTTAAATAAAATATAAAACTACTAACTGTATGCAATTCTTATGAAACCATATGTAATTTTGCATAAATTATACATTGACGAATCTTGAACATCATGTTTACCTGTAACACTGTACACCTCCAGCTCATTGACGTTCATGTTACCACTGTTGATTTGATCAGGAGTGAGACCTTGGTTGTTATAACTTCTAAACTGCATGTGACCATTTAAAGCAAAATAACCACCAGAGCTGTTGACTGTTTTTCTGAATGTCTAGAGATCGTGTCCTGCACCAAACAAAGTTCCATTGGATCGACTTGTGTGAATCGCTTGCGTTTTATCGTTATTAGGAAACTTCCCATACGTATCAGCGCCTTAATACTTCAGTTGAAACAAGAAAGCGTTCGCATCTTGAATCCAACCGCCACTACTCCAGTTGACACTAACATATCCCCCATATACAGAGCCTTGTTGGTTGTACAGAACAGTCACGGTGGGTCCCTGGTTGTCACACTTCTCGTGGAATACTCTCGCGTTACACCCATCCCTTGTTATCTTGTAGAGCAGGGTGAAGATCTTGGGTCCCGTGCCAATCCAGGATTCCAATTGATCCATGTACTTATTTGGCAACTGTCCCGCCAATGTGCTTGAAATCTAAATGATGTTGAGTAAAAAGCTATATGTTCACAGTATGTATATCATAGGACATTTGATAAGACTTACGTACATAGCCTTTGAATTATGGCATGTGTTTGCAAATTAGTATTACATGTGATATGCCATATTGTTCCGCTGATCAATTATTCAAAAGAATATGCATTATTGTTTTAGTCAATATCTTACCAATATATTATTATCGAAGTACAAAATACTGACGGCGAATCAATTGAAAACTCGCTTAATTGAAAAAAGTATCATGTTGACACTCAGTTAGTATTATTGCAATCCTCGCCACTGAACTAATATCACAGTTTAAGTGTGTCGCATTTAGCTAGCGTTTGTGTATAGATAATATAAGAAAATATATAATGTTCAATGCATATTCCTTAAAAGATTCTTACCTTAACACTTCTAATTGCGTGAACTTTCTCAAGTGCTTCAGTCTATGACGGGTTAGCGACTTTAATTAGTTCGTTAGTACTCTGTGGTAGATGTTTGCCAAACAAGTAGGCAATGCCGTACTTCGTAACAATGTAATGAACGTGTGCACGCGTAGTCACGACAACAGTCCCTTGAAACAAATAGGTCACTGTTTTTCACTGTTGAAGTCTTTTCGTTTAAGTGGTAACTGATTTGTCAAAATATGTCACGAAACTGAACGCATTTTTGGGACAGGACTTAACTTATTCACAAAACATGTAGCTGCACATTAAGCTTTGCAAACTCTGGCTGGTTAAAATAGTCTTAAATTGTACATCAACATGTAACAAAAGTAGATCAAGAATACACTTCTGAGGTCAAATGTCCGTTCATGGCTTCCAAACAGGTTTTTTGAAACAAGAAATTACCATTGGCTCTTCAGTGCAATCTAGTATCACAACATACGTTTCTTCATATTAATTTTCAAGTCAACGTTTATTCACTAATATTCGCATAAACAATTTATCTCAAACAAACGACAATAAATTACATGTTCTTTCTAATTGAATACAAAAGGGTCAATTTAAGACATGTTAACACATTCTGTACGGACCAAAAAAACCATTGAGATGCAATTATCAGAAAAGGAGATACATGCGATGATGGGTTTGCCTTCACCATTCGAAACGTATTGCGCGTAAAACATCGATAACATTTTCAAACGTTTTGTTTTCACACCGAGTAAAATTCAATTATTATTAATCATTACAAGCAAATATTTTATCAATAAGTCATCACAATAACCTCGGTGATTCCAACATGTCACCTTCACGTTAGAATCGAAAGTTGATGCAAATATATTCCACACCAACCTCATTGTAATTTAGACGGTTTTATACAGGCTAGAAAGCATTATTGAAATTGACATTCTTAAAGAACAATATTTAAAAGACCAACTCAAGAACGCCAGATGTATTACACATTTTAATATCGTTATAAAAATATGATCACATGACATGACATAAGCCTGCAAATCACAATGCTTTTTTTAATTAATTATCTTCCATTAAGACTCTATTAGACATGTTAAATGTCTACATCTCATTTTACACAGTAAACACAAGCGTACACTATATTATCATTGCATAATCAATTAACGATGCTGTTACATTTCTCTTCAAATAATAATTCCGAAACATACACTTATGTTTTGCCAATGATAAACGTTATTTTATAATGCATATTATAATAAATGAAACAAATTAACTTATTATATTCATAAGATCGTGCTCTGTTGACATTTTTGTCTTTCAACCATTTGACTTGAGATGTGCAAGAACCGCATATGACCCGTTCTCAATACATATGTTCTCAAGTCAGAAAACTGCATTTTTCGAAAAATCTATCTCTTGTAATATTTTTGTTCTTTTTTTCATGTATTTCAGTTATATGTTTTAATCCACATATACTAGGGTAGTTTAACAATAACTGTTCATCAAACTTAAAATAATATACATTCGCCATATTGTTTTTTTAGTCTTTAGACATTAATAATGCGGGCGAGCCCCCGATAATGTTGAAGAACTTCAGGTTTTACTCTTTTTCCATTATGTATGTATAGACCGATGTATATATTTGTACAATGTCATTATTTGGAAATTAAATATGTTTAAAGAAATGCGGGCGAAGTTCCCTAATAGATATCTTGCACATACATATTTCCTTTCAATTGCTATTGTTTTAAAGATTTGGCTAAATAAATCAAGCTGTGGAAGTAGAAGGCATTCGTTCTATAAACTAAGCGTTAAACATACAGACATGTTAACATACATGCACGATTAGAAATCGAGAAGCATTCACATGAAATATATTGCAAAGCTAGGAACTTATATACTATTAGTGTGTAAAAAGTCAGCTTCATGTCGTCTTTATTTGTTAATCATGTGTACTTATGTATTTACTTACGTATAGAATCATTATACACTGATCGCTGTCCAGATTATTGTACTTGAATGGATTTGGTGCAATAGTTATTTACTCTGAATTAAACAACAAGTTGTTGGGAATTTTTTTTTGGGATGGAAAGGTATCTATGTGTCAAAAGTTATTCTTTGATAAAGTCACTGTTTTTTTCTGCGAGATCGCCTTTTGCAAGCCTCTGAGAAGACAGTTTGAGCGCGTTCATCTTCACCTGAAGGTTCTCAATGTAATCCTCTGCAAAGTTCAGTAGTTGACGCAGTGCCATCAATGCCATGATGCTTATGTTGTCATCAAGCTGCATCTCATTCTCGTAGTTATTCACCGGAAGTATGCTGTTTCTAGGCAGTCCGAGAAGACCGGACACCTTGTCCACCGCGGCCTCAATTGTCTGGCTTGTGAAAACGTTTGAAGTTTTACTGGCAACATCCTGACAGACAAGGTCGACTTTGGTTAGCAGTACGGCTTGTGGAATTCCTACAAACGAATGTTAAAACAGAACAATTGAGCTTTTACGACCTAAAAGGAACACAATGAGTTTTTCAGTCGAAGAAAGGTACAAGTTACCATCAGCAAAAAAAAGTGTAATAAATTTTACCTTTCATATTCACGAATCGTTGGAAACTGTTGATCTTTTTTAACAATTCCGGTGAAATGTCGTTAACAGTTGCACCGTCGATCACAAGCAGAACGCAGTGAATCTTTTCTGTAACCTTTGGCTGATGCACGAACCCGGGCTTGTCAGGGCTGATAGGAGCCAGTGGGTTAAACTGTCAAGTATAATACAACGGTCTATCTATATATTCATTTACCATATTTAGACGTAGTCAGTCGCATATAAGATATCACTTGTACATGTAAGTGTTCATATCGACTCATGACCCGTTCTTTATCTACAACGACCTACATAAAACACACATACAGATGTGGAAATGCTAGTGAACATTTGATAAATATACTTTAAGTTAAGAATCTCAACAACACTTCGTAAAAATCTGGAATATTCCCATCCAGCATGTAGTTACACTCCAGAATGTCAAATTCTTGAGTGACTTGTATGCCACGTGTGTCACAGAGCCGGAAATTCAACGTCGGTCCAGAACACAGTTTCACGTCGTACGGGTTATACTGCAACGCATACACGGTACCTGTCACGCATTATTTAACATCGAAGGTAAAAACTGTGACATTATGTTTACATTTACATGTGAATGAAAAAAGTGACAATTTTATTTTTCTGATTTAATGTTTTATGAATCAAGCCTGATTGTGTGTATTTTCCATTTAGGTGTCATAACGGATACTTGAAATCTATACATATGTTACAGCTCCTTTTGACTGGAGAAAGCGGTATACAATTTTGCACATTTTACCACCAGCACTCGGTGCAAGGCATATGTCTCACGTTTACAGAAACTGTTACCATACCGCGATAGTAATGCCTTGTGTAGCGATTCCACATGGGGCCCTTTGAGCGACCCTTGAACACCGAGTTAATGGTGTTGTAGAAGCTGGACTTGCCCGTCCCCACTGGACCCAGCATCAGGATGCGGACATCTGACAGTCCGAACTCTCCGGATGGTTTGAACGATACGATGTCCTCGGTAAGCGTCTCAAGAAACTTAAATCCGGAAAAGTTATATTTACAAGAACGATGATCAAAGGTTCATGAATCTTTTCGATCTGATGATAATAGTTATGATGAATGTATGATGACATGTACGAAGGCAAAATTTGAACGAAAAATATTAGTGGTTTAATACTTTTAGCTGTTTTTGTTCCTAAAATCTTATGGTGTTTTAAGTAGCTACAGACACAGATATCGCAACAATAGTGTAATATTGAATGATCTTCACCTTCTTATTCCATTCAGGAGTTTTTCTCCAGGGTTGCGGTGGCTGTGGTGTTTGTGGTGGAGTCTTCTTCCGCTGCCCATCTAAACACAATCATTATATAACAAACAGTACATAATTTAGACCTTTGATAATCGCATTATAATTGTGCTGGCAGAATCGACACTTTCATTTTAGATGTAAACATGTAATGCAACAAATATAGCGTTAACATCACTGGATTCTCTTAATATATAATAAATATTGAAAACAAGTTTATAAAAATCATCTATGTAACACAATAGTTTAGAACTTATTTGGATACAATCCGTTGGTATTGAATAAAAGTCATCATCGAACAACATTACTTATTGCCTACAAAGCAGATGTTTTACAATTCATTGCAAAGGTTCTCACACTATTAACAACTCTTAACTTGTTCTACTTAATTATTTGTTTTAATCAAGTAGTACCTTTTAAACATTACAATGTTCAAGGCAAATGTCAAAACTGCGATGATAACAGTTTTCTTATAAAAAAAATATATATATACACCGCGCACGTGCAAATGCATATTTACACTTATGCCTTAAACTCATGGTAAAAACAAACTTAATGAAACAACTGCATACATTTCCTATGAACACATTTGTAATGGTAATGACAATTTTTACCCAAATAATACCTTGATGTATCTGAAACAGCATGTACTTTTACCTGTAACACTCATAGTTCATTTTATTTACATTGGTTTCGTGTTTTTTTACTGGCATCCGTGTGCAGTTTTCAATAATGGAACAGAACTGTGTAGGTTTTAAAAAATCTGCTTCATCTTGTAAGCGTAATTTCATATTTTTCTCGACTTCAAGGGGAGATGATTCTGAACTTATTCTTACGTTGCTCATTTACGATAGGGGTTGAGTACTCATTGATATGAAAACACTGTAAAAGTTATAAAAAAATGGAATGAAAACTGTAAATTGTATAAAGAAGCTGCATTTCACAATACTTTCAAATTCAGTAAAAGATCATAATAGATTTATTGCTCCGATATTCATCATTTCCAATAGAGTTCGAGAAACACTGATAAAAACACTTAACAAGTTTGGAAAGATTCAGACGAAAGGGGTGAAATCTTTTAAACAAGTGGAAATTCTTTATTTTCTCAAATTTAATAGAAAACAATTCTGGACTTATGTTTGTCATTTTAAATGAGGTAAAAATGCTCATTGATATGAAGACACTGTAAGTTTGGAAAGAATCTGATGAAAATGTTGACATAATCACCTAACCAAGCAGTTTTTCACTTTTATTTTTAAATTCAAAGAGACACTATTATGGACTTATGGTCCAATATTGCTCATATAGGGTTTGGATTGGTTCCTCATTGATAAAAAAAAAAATGTGCAAGTTTGGGAAGAATCGGATGAAAATGTTCGACTTTGAACAAGGATTTCAAAATTTCTCAAATTCTAAGGAAGATAACTATGGACGTAATGGTCGGATAATGCTAAAGGCTCCATATCACATGGATAGTAAAACTTGTTAATTGTTGATGTTAATCAAGCAGGAAAAAAAACAATGTTTCGCTCATTCAAGAGGCAATACTTGTACTTATTACGAAATGCATCATATAAATGTCACATTTATTCCTGTCAATTGAGCATGTTTACAATGAGACAATACAATTTCATGTGTATGCTGACTTACAGGTAGGAGTGTATTGCTTGCACCGCCACCAAAGTAGGTCCTCATATCATAAAATTTGTGTGGAATAATGCACTCCTTATAAAAATATATCATTTAAGACGCGACAAGTACGACAGTTATTTGAAACCAACATGTATTAAAAAGTGCATTTTAATTTTTGTTATGAATGTACAAAATGTACCACACACAATTAAGATGTATGAACTATGACCTGTCACACGGTAGACCTCGAGCTCTGTCACCGCCATTGTACCGTTGTTGACCCGATCAGAAGATAGACCTTGGTTATTGAAACATGTTCCAATATTCAGTTGTCCATTTAGTGGAAATATTTCTCCTGCAGGGTTAATGGTTCCTTGGAATGTATAGAGGTCTGTGATCCCACCCAAATGACGGCCCGTAAGCAGCATTACCGTACATCCCATAGGAAGCATTAACTACTGGAAATTTCGTGATTTTGTCTGACCCCGAAAACTTTAGTTGAAATAGAAATGCATTTCCGTCTTGAATGTGTGATCCCGCGCTATGCCAATTGGCGTTACCATACCCTACATAAACTGAGCCCAGTTGGTTATACAGCACTGTCACAGTGGGTTCCTGGTTGTCACACTTCTGGTGGAATGTTTTAGGGTAACACCCATCCCTGGTTATCTTGTAGAGCAGGGTGAAGATCTTGGGTCCCTTGCCGATCCAGTACTCCAGCTGATCAAGGTACTTTTCTTGCAACTGTCCAGTCATTCTTTATCGAAGCTAAAACAAAATATAACAACAACTAATTTAATTTAGTGAGATTTAAATATTTTTTATTTATACGTTTACATGTTTGAGAAGTAATTATGCGTGTTTCAAAGTGGTTATTGCACTATCTGGCAAATCGTAATCATTTTTAACAATTGTTATTTGTCATTTATAGATATCATAATAAACTGACGTTGGTTTGTGTTAAACGAGATGTGTTTTTTTATGAAAAATGGCATAGGACTCCTATATTTGAAAACTATTTAAAGTAGTGAAGATTTTGTTTGCAATGAAATTTAACTCGTTCCGTTTTATCTCTGTGTGGTTGATAGAGTTAATGATCGAGTGTTAATAAAGTTAACGTATCAATGTGTCAGAGGGTGACTCTGCACGTGTCTGTGAGACGAATCGATTGATTGAGTTAGTGATCGATTCAATATGCGATTCATATAACGGTTTAGTTATTTAACTCGTGAGTACATTAACACTCGGTTCAGTGAGTGTGTGAGTGACTGACGATGTTTGAGACTAATAAGTGATTACGGAAGAATAATACTAACAATTGTTTTTGTTTTTTTATGTACATATATATGTAGATCTTGTTTACATTATAGCTCGCGATGTTTATTTATCATATATATATTTTATATCAATAAGCAAAAAAATGTGTAAGATATATTAATGTGCTGGTATTTGGATCTCGCAGGTATGGTTAATCGACATTATTATAAGGCACTACGTAATCGGGATAAATTTGACAAGCGTTTGTAAACTGTGTTGAAAAGTGTTCATTGTTATTTTGTTTCGCTTGTGGTTCACAAAGATTTCAGCACCAAAGTTTGTGTAAATAAAGATGTAATGTAAAAATTAAATACAAAATTGTCCTATATGAAACAAACAATAGCTTGCACAAAATTGCTTCTTTACTGTTTAAGGGACTTGTTCACAGTTCATCAAAATTAGAATTGTTCAACTGTTTGTCACAGATTCATGAAATAAATAAACAATGTACATCAGTGTGCGAAATAACACTAATGCCGCAGACTTCAACTGAAAATACACTTTTGTTCACGAAAAATCATCGTTAAAAATGGATACAATTATAAACCGTTTCAGACGCGAAACGATTGAAAAATTTCGATTTCTTGTGTTATCGTTATATTTTGTTACAACGCGTGGATGGTTATACAAAGTATAAAATAAATGGCAACCCATGTGCAGACGGATGGTCAGGTCCGCAGATAATGTAGTCGTAAAGACTCAACCACGACCCGAACATTAACTCTGAATTACACACACACACGTGAAGACGGATGGCTGAGTGGTTTCGGAGCTTGTCTTATACTCCATGGGTCAGTGGTTCGAGCTCTGGAGTGGTTAACTTTTTTCTTTGTTTTTCGTTTTTTACTTTTGTTCTTGTTTTTATATTGGAGCTCTTTAGTTAAAATTAACGATTTTGAGTATCTAATGACAAACTTCAAAATATGCAAAAAATATGTGAACAATTACCTTTAAAAACGGTTTGTAAGGTGTTTATTTCTCTTTTTTGTTTAAACTTCTATATGTCCGTGTTCCAATTTACAACATAAATACATATATTGAATAATTTAATCATAAAAACTTGTCATTTTGCACCGCGTAGAATATTTATTTTTTAACCCCATATTAAAAAGAGAGCCGATATTCCTAAGGATACTCCGATATATAATAACAATGCTCAATTACGGTAGGCATAATTACAAAATGTATAATTCGCTTCAATTTGCCGCCTTCAACCCTACACCTTTCTGACATAAAAGTATTCAAGTATCTTCCATATTCATTCAAACATATACGCTTCCGATTCTCGTTTCAAACCTTATAAATGATGATCATTTTCTGAAAACGGAACATGTTGAACCAGTTATACTTGAAAAACAAAACAAGAACAATTAATAAAAACATTACGTTTTAGGCTTGTGAATAGATATGCACATTACATTAATTACGTACACACATATATTTATCCCCGTACCTCTATTTCCTTATATCCAACATCACCAGTTCGTGTGAAATTACTAAGATAGCTATACCTATATTAATACATTCAGTTTCGCTTTTGCATAAATGCGCATTGAATCACCCCCGGTTGCGCAATACTAGCTTATTTAATATCGCGTTATCGTTTATCAAATTTCAAACTTTAAGGGAGGCGTTGAATACACAAGTGTCGCTGCGCAGTTGTATACACGTCTGGACCAAACCTAGTTGCATCTAAAAGAGCATATACGGATTATACGGTATTTTATCTTTATAAATATTTAAATTTTTTGCATATTAAACTTATGTTTGATGCATATGTATTGAATATTTATTCATTTGAATAGTTGCTCTATAAACACTCAGTTAAATGTTCATTTTTATAATCACAAAAATGTTGTCCCAGAGATAATGTCCACGGGCGCGTTAAAATGAATAGTAATTCAGTAGACTCATACGAATATACAATAGTAAATATGGTGATATAGAATTTTGGGGGCGTCGTTTACATTTTTCTCAACGGAGAAATCAATATATCTTAGTTAATAGTTAAATATATGCATGATAAGACAAACAATTAATAGTTTAATAATGCCTAAGTAGTGTTGAAATAAAGTCGATATGGCACTTTAATGCTTACTTAATTTTGAAAAACATATTATTATTTTTGCATTTAATATAATATTATATTAGGTTTAATGTCATTGATCAAGAAACAGGTATTTGAAAAGTTTCTTCAGGTTTGCAGTGTTCGACATCTGGTCGGATAGTAAGTTGGTAGAGAGCATGACTACGCTGCTAAAATAATGTAATCAACCATTGGTCATTTATAATTTCCCAATTAAAATGCTCAAGTATCCCTTAGTCAAATATTGGTAAGTCAGTCGTATACAATACACTGCTGAAACAATGTACTCAAAAACGCTCAGTCGGCCAAGTACAATACACTGCTGAAACGATGTGCTCAACCATTGCTCAGTATGCCCAGTACAATACACTTATAAACGATGCACTCAACCATTTCTTAGTCGGCAGCGTACAATACACTGCTAAGACAATGTTCCCAACAATTGCTAAGTCAGCTGAGTACAATACACTGCTAAGACAATATACTCAACCATTGCTCAGTATGCCGTGTACAATATACAACTGAAACAAGTTTCTCAACCATTACTAGGTCTGATGAGTAAAATACACTTCTAAAACGATGAACTCAACCATTGCTCAGTATACCGTGTACAATATACCACTGAAACAATGTACTCAACCAATGCTTAGTCTGCCGAGTAGAGTGCACTTCTAAAATGATTTACCCAACCATTGCTCAGTATATCGTGTACAATATACCACTGAAACAATGTACTAAACCATTTCTAGGTATGCTGAATACAATACACTTCTAAAACGATTTTTTCAATCATTGCTCAGTATGCCGTGTACAAAATACCACTAAAACAATGTACTCAACCATTACTAGGTGTGCTGAGTACAATACACTTCTAAAATGATGCAATTAACCATTGCTCATTATGACGTGTACATAATACTGTACCACTGAAACAATGACTCGGTCTGCCGAGTACAATACACTTCGTAAACGATGTACTCAACCATTACTTAGTCGGCCAAGTGAAATACACTTCTAAAACGATGTGCTCAACCATTACTTAGTCTGCCGAGTACAATACACTTCTAAAAAGATCTACTCAACCATTATTTAGTCTGTTTCGTACAATACCCTTCTAAAACGATGTACTCAAACATTACTTAGTCTTCCAAATACTTAACACTTCTAAAACTATGTACTCAACCATTACCGAGTCTGCCGATTACTTTACACTTCTAAAACTATGTACTCAACCATAACTTAGTCTGTCGCGTACAATATAATACACTTCTTAAATATTGTACTCAATCGTTCGAAAACTAGTCAATTCGCACCCGCGTAGATTGATAATTGTCAAACCATATTTAAAGAGGGTCGATTTTCTTGAAGTGAAGCAGATTTATGATAGAATGGACCTTTAATTATTGTACAATGCTCAGAGCCGATAGACAAAGATAATATAATTCCGAAATGTATGTTCCGTTTCAATTTGCAACGTTCACCCCTACACTTTTCTAGATCTACAATGATTTAAATAGCTCTACAAATGTGTATACGTACATGTGTCATGTTCTCTTTCCAAGCCCAAAAAAATGAATATAATTTTCTGAAAATGTTGAACCTTTAATATTGATAAACTAAACAACATAAGTTAACAAACACACTACATTTGAGATGTATGAACACACATACACTTTACATTAATTGTATTAATAAATGTAATCATATTCCATACCTCTATTAACTTATATCTAATATCACTAGTTCATATGAAGTAACTTACATTTGTTTACCTTATTCACCAGTATGTAGACGTTCAGTTTCGTTTTTGCATACATGCGCATTACATCACTTCCGTTTGCATAACAATAGCTCGTTTAACATCACGTTGCCGTGTATCAAATTTCTAACTTCAATGGAGTACAATGGTACAATAGAAAATACAATAGTCTCGTTTCGCGGTTTTATACACACCTCTAACAAAACTATATGCATTTAAAAGGACATTGAGGGCTAAAACGATATTTTGATTTTAAAAATATCTAACTCATGTTTAATACGTATTTATGGAATAAGTTTTTATTAAAATAGTTACTATATATAAACATAGTTAAATATTAGTTTTATAATTAAAAAATATTGGCCTAGAGATAATGTCCGCGGGCGCGGAAACATGTAGAGTAGTACAGTAGAGCCGCTATACGATAAGCACAAGTGAAAATTACTCCAGTATTTGGGGGCATTGTCTATATTTTGTCAACGAATGTATCAATGTCTTTTAGTTACTTGTAAACTATATGCATCATAGGAGGGTATATGACTTGTTCAATACATGTCTAAAAAGTGTCAAAAATATTGCGATATATCACTTAAATGCTTTAAACTTTCAATAAAACACAATTACTTTGCATTTAATGTAACATTGTATAACGATGTGTGGCATTAACAACCAGACGGGAAATTGGAAAGTTTTCTCAAGTGTGTAGTGTTTGAAACCGGGCCGGGAACATCGTTGAAAGAATGCTGAGTACAAAACACAGCTGAAATGTGCTTAGCCATTCCTAAGTCCGCCGAGTACATTACACTGCTGAGACAATGTACTCAACCATTTCTTAGTCGGCTGACAACAATCTGCGGACTACACTTAGATGAAACAATGTACTCAGCCATTACTCAGTCTGCGGACTGCAATCAATTGCTGAAACAATGTACTCAGCAGTTACTCAGTCTGCATACTATAATACGCTGATGAAACAATGTACTCATCCATTACTCAGTTTGCGGACTACACTAAGTTGCCGAAAAATGTCCTAAGCATTTACGCAGTCTGCGGACTACACTTAGCTGCTGAAACAATGTACTCAGCCATTAATCATTCTGCCGAGTACAATACACTGCTCAAACGATGTACCCAACTATTTCTCAGTCTGCCGAGTACCATATTCTTATAAAACGACGTACTCAACCATTGCTCAGTCTGCCCTGAACAATACACTTAATTATTTAATTATTAAAAACTATGAACTTAACAAATGCTCATTCTGCCCAATACAATACACTGCTGAAACAATGTACTCTACAATTGCTAAGTCTGCCCAGTACAATACACTGCTGACACGATGTACTCTACCATTGCTCAGTATGCCCAGGACAATATACTGCTGAAACAATTTACTCTACCATTGCTCAGTCTGCCCAATGCAATACACTGCTGAAACAATGTACACTACTATTACTTAGTCTTCCCAGTACAATACACTGCTGAAACAATGTACTCAACCATTGCTCAGTCTTCCCAGTACAATACACTGATGGAACAATGTATTCAACAATTGCAATGTCTGCCGAGTACAATACACTACTGGAACAAGGTACTAAGCCATACCTTAGTCTGCCGAGTACAATACACTGCTGGAACAATGTATTCAGCAATTACTTAGCATGCCGTGTACAATACACTGCTTGAACAATGTACTCAACCATTGCTATGTCTGCCGAGTACAATAACTGCTGGTACAATGTACCCAACAATAACTTAGTCTGCCGAGTACAGTTCTCTGCTGGAACAATCTACTTAACCATTGCTCAGTCTGCCCAGTACAATACATTTATAAAACGATGTACTCAACCACTGCTCAGTCTACCGAGAACAATACACTTAAAAAACAATGTACTCAACCATTTCTCAGTCTGCCCAGTACAATACAATTGTAAAACGGTGTACTCAACAATTGATCAGTCTGCCCAGTACAGTACACTTATAAAACGATGTTCTCAACCATTGCGCTGTCTACCGAGTACAATACACTGACGAAAAATGCACTCGAACGTTGCTCAGTCTGCCCAGTACAAAACACTTATAAAACAATATTCTCGGCCATTGCTCGGTCTGTCCAGTACAATACACTTCTAACACGATGTACTAAACCATTACTCAGTCTGTCGCGTACAATACACTTCTGAAACAATCTACTCAACCATTACTTAGTCTGCCGAGTAATATTTACCTAAAAAACAATGTACTCAACCATAACTTAGTCTGCCCAGTACAACACACTGCTGAAACAATGGACTCTACCATTGCTCAGTCTTCCCAGTACAATACACGTATGAAACAATGTACTCAACCATTGCTCAGTCTGCCATGTACAATACACCTATAAAACAATGTACTCAACAATTGCTCAGTCTGCCGAGTAGAATAAACTGATTGAACAATGTATTCAACAATTGCTATGTCTGCCGAGTACAAAACACTGCTGGAACAATGTACTCAACCATTACTTAGTCTGCCGAGTGCAATACACTGCTGGAAACATGTACTCAGTCATAACTTAGTATGCCAAGTACAATACACTGCTGGAACAATGTACTCAACCATTGCTATGTCTGTCGAGTACAATGCACTGCTTGAACAATGTACCCTACAATTGCTTAGTCTGCCCAGTATAATATACTTATAAAACGATGTACTAAATCATTACTCAGTCTACTGAGAACAATACACTTATAAAACAATGTCCTCAACCATTGCTCAGTCTGCCTAGTACAATACACGTCTAAAACAATGTACTCAACCGTTGCTCAGTCTGCCCAGTACAAAACACTTATAAAACGATGCACTCAACCACTGCTCAGTCTACCGATAACAATACACTTATAAAACAATGTTCTCAACCATTGCTCAGTCTGCCCAGTACAATACAATTGTAAAATGGTGTACTCAGCCATTTTTCAGTACAATACACTTTGTAAAACAATGTACTAAACCATTACTTAGTCTGCCGAGTACAATACACTTCTTAAACAATGTACACAACCATTACTTAGTCTGTCGCGTACATTACACTTCTAAAACGATGTACTCAACTATAACTTAGTCTGCCGCGTTAAAAACACTTCTTAAACGATGTACTCAATGATTACTTTGTCCGTCGCGTACAATACACTTCTAAAACGATGTAATCAACCATTCCTTAGTCTGCCGAGTACAATAAACTTCTAAAACGATCTACTCAACTATTACATAGTCTGCAGAGTACAATACACTTCTAAAGCAAGGTTCTCAATCATTACTTAGTCTGTCGCATACAATACACTTCTAAAACGATGTACTCAACCATGGCTTAGTATGCCGTGTACAATATAGCACTGAAACAATGTTCACATCCATTACTAGGTCTGCTGAGTACAATACTCTTCTTAAACGATGTACTCAACCCTTGCTCAGTCTGCGGATAACAGTAAAATACTAAAACGATGTACGCAACCATTAATAAGTTTGCTGAGTACTATACACTTCTAAAACGATGAACTCAACCATTACTTAGTCTTGACTATTTATCATGAGATAGTTTTTAAACCTTTAATTATATAACTACGTAAACATTCCTATTTCGTATTGTTTTATTGTGTCTCAATTTATAATATACACTATAAATGCGTATTAATTGTAAAGTGTACTGTTGGGACAGTCAAACAAATGAAAGAGATATGATGGAGTATATACACCATCACTACGTAAAATACATCACAAAGGAGGAAAAATAATGTTAATAATTAAAGCACACAAAATTAATAGTTGCGTTGTGTATATGTCGATAGATATTATATATTTATACCACATGTTGATATAAGATAATTCTTCACCAATATAAAACGTCTTCCATTATTCTTGGTCACTGCCTTTTTCTAATTGTTCTCGTTTGTCCGCCTTCTCACTGGAGACATTAACCGATTTCATCTTGATATGAAGGACCTGAAGGTAGTCCTCTGAAAAGTACAGCAACTGCTGAAGTACCAGCAACGCCAAGATGCTGATGTTGTCGTCCAACTGCATCTCGTTTTCGTAGTTCTTCACCGGAAGTATGTGGTTTCTTGGCAAGCCAAGAAGTTCGGATGCATTGTCCACAGCGGCCTCAATTTTCTTGCTGGTGAAAATGTTGGTGATGTTGCTGGCCACATCTTTACAGGCCAGGTCGACTTTGGAAAGAAGGACTGCTTGTGGAATTCCTAAAATCATTGAAAACTAACAATAAAAGCTTGTGTGCTCAAAGGTCAACATATAATTATATAACACAAGTACAACATTGTGTTCCTAAATTTCTCCAATAGAATTATAGAACAATAGATGGGCAATAATGAAGCGGATTAATACCTTAACATATACTTTAACACACACACACATATTTCACGATAAGCGTTATATTTATTTAATCCTTTGCTGGTGAAATTGAACATGAAGTTATTGCGAACATCTTTTAATGCATATCCGAATGATTATTTAAGTGATTTAAGATCACACTTTTATCCAAGATTGCTACCATTGTGTACACACCGGTCTTACTGACCTGTGTACTAACGCGAAAGGAGTTGTGGGAAGCACTTCTTTTACGAGTGAAAAGTGAAAGCGAAAGTAGGTCAGGTTATCGTGCTTCTGATAATCGCTATCAGTCTTAATAGAGATTCAAAATCACATTTAAACATAATTAAATAACATTTCTTTTTTCTTTCATTATTAACATTTTCATTCCTACGCAGAACTACTTTGGCGGAAGCATAATTCCCCAAAACCAGGGGAATGTGATGCGTCTTAGTATAGAGGTGACAATAACGTAGTGACGTCACCATCTATGTATAGAATGAGATTGCTACCGGTCGGTTATCGTGCACAAATTGTGTTACACAAATACTACTTCTTTCGAATAGGAAGTCTGAAAAGGTTATGTTCAATGAATACAAATAAAAGCATGTTTAAAGAAAACGGCTAAGTTCATATTCATAATATTGATGAAGTGTATACAGTTTCATTAAAAACTATGACAACGATGTAAACAAAAGTCGCTCGACAATCTTTCCAAGTAAACGCAAAGATCATCGCAAGTTGTTCATTGTAAAATGTGTAGAAGAAACTATTGGGTCAACTACACCTATATTTTATATTCGTCAAACTTTAAACGGATTTTGTCACAGAGTTTTCCTTTTATAAAGAGCGGAATAAGCCAATATTATAAAACAAAAAGTATTTCAAAAACAAAAAAAACACACAATTTTATCTCAGCAGGTCTCGTACCATTGACCTTTGGATTCAAATGTCATCGGTTTAACCACTCTCCTAACCGAACTGATATATTATAAGATTAATTTAATACTTTACATAAGCGATCCATCTGATATCACTAAATATAACGAAAACAACTGACTCACTTTAAATTATAAAATCATTTTGCGTTTATAACTCATCATACTTTTCATAATATTAAATGACGATAGAGTATGTTTAGTAATAGTCCATTTCATTATTCTTTTTTGGCTTCATGATCTGTTCTTTCATTTATAAGTCTGTGACAACAAGTTTAAAACATGTTCATTCCAACCAGTCTGTGAACAAGTCAGTTAATTCAAAATCCGCTATAATTCGACATTCGACCATCTTGAATCTGGTCAACGCAAACATGATGAAAAACACTCTCAAACCATTAGAGTATAAGGCCGGAGAAATTGTATGGACATCAAATTCAGTTAAAGATGAAGGTTGAAAGACGAACTTGTAAAACACGGTCACTCATCAATTATGTTAAGTATAATCGGAAAAAATATTCCACCTATTCCACCCTTACCCCCCCCCCCCCCCCCNACCTGTTTACAATGACGCGATAGAAGATTTGTGTAAATTTGACACAATGTGAAGAAGTACATGCAGTTTAAATTACAAGATGTCTTCAATGATGAAGACTAGCAAACAAACCAATGAACACGACGCCCCGTTTCAAACTGTGTTCATGGAGGTATTTTGTTTCACCAGTCGAATACCATTACCTTAGTACATGTCGCGCAATTAAATGACCATGCAAAACGGCATACTTGTTAGTTAAAGGACTTAAAGGTAAGCTCGAGTCTACCTTTTCATCGTAAACAAATAACGTGTATACCACTTATATTTCACCTTTTAGATTCACAAGTTTTTGGAAACTGTGCATCTTGTCGACCAATTTTTGTGGTATGTCTCCAATCGTTGCAGCGTCGATAACAAACAGAACGCAGTGAATCTTTTCTGTTACCTTTGGTTGATGCACGAACCAGGGATTATCGGGGGTGATTGGCGCGACTGGGTTAAACTGTTGAGTAATTGTAAATTCCTTTAACGTGGATGCAGTCATCGGAAAATAATATATTACATGTTATTGTTCATGTCGACTCATGAATATTTTGTCACAAAAACGGACTGTAACAAACGGGAATAACATTATCAAATTCCATTCAAAGTAAAAGTAAAATATATCTACAATTTCAACGATTTAAAAATCTTCATATATATATTGAAAAATACCTGATAAAAATCTGGAATGTTCCCATCTAGCAGATAGTGGCACTCAAAATTGTCAATACCCTGAGTGATCTCCAAACCACGTGTGTCGCAGAGTCGGAAATTCAACGTCGCCCCAGAACGCACATTCACTTCATAAGGGGTGTACTGTAAAACATGCACATTACCTTTCACGTACTTATTGGCATTTATTCATTAGGATCAGATCTAGTGATGCTTTTGACAATAACTTTGTGGATTGATATTCTGAATGAAATGATTATTTTTTATAAATGTTCCATTTTTATCCCAACTGTTCCTCTATCTTTAAATTAGCAGCAGCCTGCATATATAATCCTTAATTGATCGTGTAACTACTATTTAACTCATCGCAATTCAGAATATTAGATAAACGCAGTCGCAATGGGGTCCATTCATCTTTCTCATTGTTTTAAATGCTGACATACCCCAATTGTTATGCCATTAGAAGCGACCCCACATGGGGCACTGTGAGAGATACGACCCTTGAACACCGAGTTGATGGTGTTGTAGAAGCTGGACTTGCCCGTCGCCACTGGACCCAGCATCAGGATACGGACATCTGAGAGCCCCAGCTTTCCGGAAGGTTTGAACGATACGATTTCTTCGGTAATCGTTGCAAGAAACTTAAATCAGATTAAGTTATATTTGCACAATACTTTATATGATAGCACAAGATTCGTATATCGCTTTGATGCAATTATTATTATGATGAAAGTAGTGTTGAATTGGGGTGCGATTAAAAACAAAATCAGTTTACAGGTACAAGTATTCATTTACGTTTAACTTGTTTCCTAAATGCGTTTAAATAGGTTATGTAAACAAACATCAAAACAATTCATTAACTAGGTGAGGCATTTACCTTCTTATTCCATTCAGGAGTTTTTCTCCAAGGCTGTGGTTGTGGTGGTTGTGTTGGTTGTGGTGGAGTCTTTTTCCGCTGCCCATCTGTATATAATAAATATATACAACAACAGAACAGTATTTATTCATAATCAATTTAGATCTGATACGATTTTTAAAATTGTAAACATTGTATATGCTCCGAATGTACACGTGCAAGAATAAGATAAACATCAATATGAATTAACGCTTGATCAGTACGTAAAGTATATTGTACACATCAACTATTTCGTTATTGATTATACACAATTGCAATAAAAAAAAATATAATTCTAAAAAAAGAAACAACAGCTTATCTGCAAAACGCCATTTTAAAGGTAATTGATTGTGATTATATACCCGTAAACATTGTCGCCAAGTTTGATGATGATATGATTATAACTATTTAAGTTAGAGACTGAATAACGATAAATTGGGTTATTGATAATTTATGGGAAAAAAATAAAGGAGTGCATCAGGTGATCTAGCTGTTTATCGAACTTGGTCAAGATTATATGCCCTCAAAAATGTTACCAATTTTCATTATAAAACGATTAAACCTATTTGAGTTACAGTGCAAACAATGATAATTTTGCCATTTTGTATAATTCAAAGGCCGAACTGTTATGCCCATAAATATTGTCACCAGATTTACCAGATTTCATGATGGTGCGACTAAACCTATTTCAGTTAGAGGGCGGAAAAGGTAAATGTTGCTATTGTTTGCGATGTGAAGGTCATAATTCAGAAGTGCCTAAAAACGTTATCACCAGTTTCATAATGATCATATTTAAACGATTTGAATGAGAGATCGGACAAGAATAATGTGGCAATTTTTAATTGAAGTAATTAGGAAGTCCTTCGGGTGATTTAGCAAAAAAACGATGTTATTAATGCCATAGACTTATACCAGAGATATATTTTCATTTCTGAGTAATCATCCATTAAAATTGAGTAAATGTTAAATAGCTTCATTGGAAAACGATTTCAAAGGCATACTTGCAGTGTTTTCTTGTTTTCCTATTATTCGGTAATAACACGTGGATTTATTATATAAACAACACCGTGCTTGACACAACTTCTGAGTAACCGAGTTGATGAGGTGTTAGTGTTGTAATGCAAAGGACACTGGTCAGGGGTTGGTTGGGGTAAGTTTTATTTCTTAAAATGTATCATAATAATTATACAGGGACTATTAAGTTCTGATGTTCAAATAGATCAATTGCATTCATTTATTGACAATCTTCGAATTATTGGATCAAGTCTCTTTAATAAATTGTGTTTAAACCTAACCGACCATTACTGGCATTTAGACATTCACAAAACAGCGAATACCGTAATCGTACCAATACATAATATGCAAAAACTGTTATACAACCACACATAATTCTGTGCCGATAGCCTTGAAGAAAAAAGCTATTTTCATTTAATTTAAAAATAATCATCGTTTAATCGGTGTCCAATTTACATTTTGCTTATGTGTGTAACTAATGCATAGTACTCTTATACACCATTAATTCCAAATGATTTATTGCTCAATTTTGATTGAACGATCATGAGACAACTCAAATAATATTCATTTACAGTATCGCCCCGTACCTGTTATGGCGTATACCTCCAGTTCGGTCACTTGCATGTTGCCATTGTTAATTTTGTCGCAAGTAAGGCCTTGGCAGTCGAAGGAATTATCTGGAGTCATGTAGCCGTTTAGAGAGAAATAGCTACCAGAGCTGTTGACTGTACCAGTGAATGCTTGTAGATCGTGTCCACCACCAAAAGTTGGTCCGTACGTAGGAATATCTGTCACACCATATTGTTCACGTGTATTTTTCATTGGAAACTTTGTTGGTTTGTCGCTGCCTGAATAACTCAACTGAAACATAAAAGCGCTCCCATCTCGCATATAGCCTCCGCTGCTCATCCAGCTCGTACTCGCATATCCCCCATACACCGATCCCTGTTGGTTGTAGAGAACAGTCACAGTGGGTCCCTTATTGTCACATTTCTGGTGGAACATTGTGGCATCACACCCATCCCTGGTTATCTTGTAGAGCAGGGTGAAGATCTTAGGTCCTGTGCCAATCCAGGACTCCAGCTGATCCATGTACTTATCTGACAACTGTCCTGTCATTCTCTATCTAAGATAAACTAGAACAAATATAATAAAACCATTTCTTTAATTTGGACCAGGTTGTGTTAAACGTTTTTTCTATATAATTGTTGAACACATGAATGTATATTATATGGCAAAATCTGTGACAAATTCGTTCACATTTAAAGATGTTAAGCAAGCGTTAGTTGCCTTAATTGATATCAAAATATGATGACTATATTTTCAACTAGGTGTTGTTGGTTGTGTTCTTTAAACTAACATATCACATATACTCAATGCGATTTTTTTCCTTCTTTATAAAGTACCGGTGAACAGCACTTTCCCAATTACAAAAAAAAACTACAAATTTCCCAATTGCTGTCCAAAAAATTCCCAATTTAAGGTAAAAAAAAAAAAAAAAAAATTTTTTTTGGGGGGGGGATGCAACATTTAGTTAGTTTCCCTTTGCAGCTATATGGCTTGAACCTAAGTAAATATAATATTGACAGCTTGAAAACACTTAGTTTTCAATTTTAAAATATTTGGGAGCAAAAATTCAAATAAACCAATTTCCCAATTTGAGGTTTTCACGACTGGATTTTTCCAAATTTTGAGGTTTTCACGACTCGATTTTCCCCAATAGGACCGGTACGGGTACTTTTCCCAATTGGACAAAGAAAATCGCTGTACTCCTACATTTGACAGCTTCTTAAAATAGTGAATAGTTTGTTTGAAGTTAAATTAAATGTAAGTCTTATGTTTGGATATATGATAACGTTATTAAACGAGCGATGCATAAAGTAAAAGTATCGATGTGCACTACAGGCTTCGCGAAATTGGAAAAAAATCGGCCGGTCATCCGGACAGGCATTTCAGAAAATGTGCCGGTCCGGAGAAAATTTAGCCTGACCAAAAAACATTAACAACACAACTTTGTACATTAAGATAAACCCTTTATCTTAGCTCAACAAGCCACTGCCAGTGTTTTATCCTAATAAGATAACAGTTATTAACAGTTAATTTAAGTTCCTAACGAATAATTATTTCCAATGTTTAAACAAAATTAAGACTGAATTACCGTTGACATGAGACATTAAATGAAATTGTATGCACACATAAAATGTTTTATGAAAGGAATTTGGTTCTAAGTAATGTAAAGACGCGGGGCGGAGGGGAATTGTGCCAATAGGTTGCCTAATGTTGCATAACGTTCAGCCAATCGGGCGCTGGGGTCTGAGTCACGTGACCCCGCGCTTAGCGTCCTTTCGCAGACAAAGAAAAGCGCCCTTCTCGCAGTCTTAGAGAACGCTGTTAGCAGAACGTTGCTTAGAAAATTTTCGTACCTCCATTCCGCCTCTGCTTAATATA
>VMBQ01004661.1:28148-82099 GCA_007657795.1 Dreissena rostriformis
TGGCTATCATTTAGGGGACCTGCGGTGCAGATATCCCCATTTGTTTGCCGGTGGCTATTATTTATGGGACCTGCGGTGCAGATACCCCAATTTGTTTGCTTATGGCTATCATTTAGGGGACCTGCGGTGCAGATATCCCCATTTGTTTGCCGATGGCTTTTATTTATGGGAACTGCGGTGCAGATAACCCAATTTGTTTGATTATGGCTTTCATTTATGGGACCTGCGGTGCAGATATCCCCATTTGTTTGCCGGTGGCTATTATTTATGGGACCTGCGGTGCAGATACCCCAATTTGTTTGCTTATGGCTATCATTTATGGGACCTGCGATGCAGATATCCCCATTTGTTTGCCAGTGGCTATTATTTATGGGACCTGCGGTGCAGTTATCCCATTTTGTTTGCCAGTGGCTATTATTTAGGGGAGCTATGGTGCAGATATCCCCATTTGTATGTTAGTATCTTAGTTAGGGGAGCTGCGATGCAGTAACACCCTACATAAACAGTAAGGCCGTCGGTGTCTTGCGGTTCAGACCACAGGCATGCCTTACTTGGTATCACGTCAGTATATTAATGCAATTTTAATTAACTTCCAGATGCCTCGGAACAAACTGAAGCCAGCAACAGTTTCAAGCTGCTCTTGCCGCGAGGTTTCCACTTCTCCAGCTAAACGGGCAAAACCATCACCAATGCCGCGTACGTTGGCTTCTCCCGCCTTACAGTTGGCGCACGAAGAGAACCAGTCCACAGAGACAGCTGTCCCGGCTCCGTCCGTAGTTGTTCCTGGCGTGAAAGCTAGTTCCACTGGAGTCAACAGATTGCAAAGACACGCAGTGTCAACAGGGAACGTAGTGTCCTTTGTACACAAGAGTTCTGGTGACGAATCGGACGATGCCACCACTGTTTCAGAGAGGAGCTCTTTGGAAGTGCGTTCCAGGGTGACAACGGTCAACATTCCCTCTACTCACTCACCGGGGCCCCTCTTGGTCGACGATACAGGATTCGACACAGAGCCCAAGTCGATGGACCCAGACATTGCCCAAACTAACTTGCTGACAGGTATTGGCACACCATATGTTGAACCAATAAGCACTCCTATTTTGGATCAGATTAAGGACCCTTTGAAAAAGTCAATATGGGCAAATAAGTTCATTGACATGTCCTTGCTACTCCCTTCCCTATTTGCTTCTGATTCTGACTCCTTCTCTCTGCAAGTATCAAAGGACTCACAAATCTCTATCCAACCTTCGGTTAAAACTTAGAAAATCCTTTCAATTGAAATGTGGTCATCTGCCTTCATTGGGTACACAGCGGTAAATTCCGTCTGCAAGCCCCTCAGCTGATGAAATACATGGAAATTTTAAGGGACATTGCTCATTGCAAGCCTGGCCTCTATTTTGCTTTTTACGATAATCAATTTCGTAAGGCTCGTGAAACGTCCCCCTTGCCTTGGGATAGACTCCATACAGAGTTCTGGTTGATGGCAGTTACATCTGTCTAAGACTGGTTTCAACAACGTCTTACATAAAGAGGGTTAACAGTTAAACCATGATGGGGGTAAAGTATCTTCTGTAACAATCAAAACAAGGGCCTTAAACCATTCCGCAGGTGCGGCAACAATTCCCCTGTGCAGGCAACAACCTCAAGTTATTTGTCCTGTTAGAGCTTTAGTAAAGTATCTAAGCAAGTCAACAGGTCATCAATGTCCTCTATTCCACCACCATGACGGTATTCCAATCACAACATCAGAATTCCGTTCCATTGTAAGGAAATCATTTAAGGCAGAAAAGTACACCTGTCACTCACTCAGGATAGGATGCGCCAAGCACGCTCATCTTTCAAATATGCCTCACTCTCAAATTCGTCAACTTGGTAGTTGGCGCTCCAACGCGTACACAAAATACATAAGAGTTAAACCATTGGCCGTCTAAGGCATGGCTCCTTGCTTCCATGCATTCTGTCGAAGACATATAGTGTGCCGATCCTTATACATGTATATTGACTTTCATGAGTGCCATACTGTTTTGAAGCAGATGGCATATTGAAAATTCATATGTCTATGTTCATGATCTTGTTGGACAAAAGCCCCACTGTGTTTAAGCAGGGGTCTACTTTTGTTCCGACAGGAGTTTCATATGATGTTTATGTTCATGTCCTTGTTGGACAAAAGCCCCACTGTGATTAAGCAGGGGTCTACTTCTGTTCCTGCAGGAATTTCATATGATGTTTATGTTCATGTCCTTGTTGGACAAAAGCCCCACTGTGATAAAGCAGGGGTCTACTTTTGTTCCTGCAGGAATTTCATATGCAGTTTATGTTCAAGCCCTTGTTGGACAAAAGCCCCACTGTGATTAAGCAGGGGTCTACTTTTGTTCCAACAGGAGTTTCATATGCTGTTATGTTCAAGCCCTTGTTGGACAAAAGCCCCACTGTGATTAAGCAGGGGTCTACTTTTGTTCCAACAGTAGTTTCATATGATGTTTATGTTCATGTCCTTATTGGACAAAAGCCCCACTGTGATTAAGCAGGGGTCTACGTTTGTTCCAACAAGGAATTAATTTTCTTTTCCGTGTATACCTGGTTTTGCACATTGTTGCTTCAAGTTGTATAACAGCATTTTAATTATGTTTTGTACACTAAAATCGGTGGTTACTTACAGCGATTTCAATATTTTATTGTTATCTGCCGGCTATGTCGAGTCTGTAGCCTCACTGTGTTTGAACAGGAGTCTGCAATGATTTAGTTGTACTCGCCATGTAAATATCCTTGAAATTTTAACCCCACTGTTACATTGTATTAGTTTTTCATTGTAAGTCATTTCTTAGCCTGTAAAAAATAAGAACATAAACAATAACGTTATTCTTATAGCCTTTTAGTCATTTACATTTTGTATATATTCATTCTCGAATAGCACTGTACTCAATTGGATTCTATCAGATCAGTTTCTATCTGTTCTATCAGGCTCTAAAGCTGAATACTTAATGCCACCGGGGGTTCCAGCTGGGCAGGCGTGAAACGTTTGGCGGTTTTCTTGCTTGCCCAGCAGGGTAGAAGGGAACTTGTCATTAATCAATTGGATTAATTTAGATGTTTTTGTTAAAGTTTACGACATTTTGCAATAAATGTCCAATTCACTCAGATTGGTTTTCTGTACTTTCTTCGTCACTCCGTCCTAATCCCCTGGTGGTTATAAGTCACTATTTTAGTGGAAAGGCGATTCATTAAAATCGAACGAAATCCACGCATGCATACTGCGTCTGTTGCTCAATCAAGTGAAATCCGGTTTTGACACAAAAAGGTGTACATTATACAGTGTACTTAACTGACACGTGACATTTCCTGTAAAACGCGAAAACAATAAAGTTGTATAGAATGCGTTGACTTCGTTTAGGTAGAATAGTAATGATTATTACCCATTGTGTGTTTTGTGTTTTCAGGGGTGTGAAGGTGAAGCCAACACGCAACAGATCAAAGACAATAAACGAAATTGAAAAAAGTAAATGTGTATCATACTGTATCGATAAATGTATACATACAATTTTTCTAATGTGCATATATATCCGATAATCCAATATTATTACAACATCAATTTAACAAAAATCTGGCCATTTATGGACGAGTGAATTTAAATATAAATTGAATGTAATACGATACAAAGCAACGTTTTATTGCGTCATACGCAGTCATGAAAAAAACGTGATTCACGAGGACTTTCTGAAAACCTGACGAGAATGGAAGTCACTTTCTGTTAACAAATACACTGCGTTTGCATGTAATTAAATCGTCTGAATAACCTATTTAATTTATCTTTGACTGTTACGTTTTCAATTGCATTTAAGCAGAACGCAGTTGCAGATTTTGCGACTGAGTTTGAAGTAGGTGTTGTGAAACCAGTTGGATTTGCTAATTGTACGGAACAAACTTATTGCAAACATCAAAACAATGAGCGATTTCATTTTCATGATGTAGTAAGAGGTTTTCTCTTCGAATTTCAACTTTGAAAAAAAATATGACTTGTTTGCATTCATTTCACATTTTGCCGGTAGCCAGGACCGACATTCTTGTTAAACCTGCCGGACCAAATGGAAAACTGCCGGTCAGGACCGGCGGACCGGCAATTTCACGAAACCTGTACAGCACATGAGTAACTGAATACATGAGTTATTGTTTAAGACAATAATCGATTGATTGAGAGGTAAGTTAGAATGTGAGCTAATCAACATAGATCATTAAAACGCGTTTACTATTAATCAAGCGAGTGTATAACACCTTGATTCAGTGAGCGTGCTAGTGGGCGATGGCTTTAGAGAGTGATCTATGATCGGGGCAGACAGATATCAACACAGTTGTTTTCAAAACTGTTTCACTTTTTAACGCGTTATGTTTGTTTATAAAACATATTTGAGATCTCTATGAAAAACTTTGAAAGACATACTACACTAGTATTAAGATCCTCATTTGGGACTTCTTGCCATTTAATGTTAACAAGATAACTCGTAGTCGGTAAACATTGGAACGACGTTCGTGAGACATGTTGAAGGGTATTCATCTCATTTAGTTCAGCCAAAAACCGATGCAAACACTTCAAAACTTTCAGAAACAAAGCTGGTGTGAACAATTAATAAATGTAGACATCAAGCAAATGTGTTGAGGACAATATGTTTATTTGTTGAAACATACAATAGCCTGCACACAATAAATTATGTTCCTATATACAAAATATTATATGCAAACGCTTAATAACAAGTTTTTGTAACATTATTTGTAGCGTTATCAATATTTATTTGCCGATTTAGTTACATCCTTGTTTCGATTTGCCCTATAAATGACATTAGATTGAAAGATCAAATTTGTCATCTTGCATCCGCGCAGATTATTATCTTTAAAATCAATATTGTAATGAGTCGATATTCCTGTTGAAGATTCAATTTACATGTTTCATCAATTTATGTTTTATAAATTTGCAATTTACCTGTGCATAATATAATTACAAAAGGCATACCTCTTTCCAATTTGCCACGTCCTCCCCTAGACCGACCTAGCTGATCTAAAATTATTTAAACAAACTCTTTTTTGTCATAGATGCTTCATATTGTCGTTCCACGTCTAATAAATAATAACCATGTTTTAAAAATATTAAACCCGAAAGTTAAACAACAAAAAGAGAACGTTAACAGTTGGACGATTTAATTCATACAACCTTTACGTTAATTGTATAAATGGAAATAGTCACCCTAATCCTATATTTACTTATATCTAATATCAAGAGGAAAAATAAAATTGATTTAAACTGTTTACCTGATATATCACAACCAATACCGTTCACTTTCGTTTTTGTACATATGCGGACAAATTCCCATGTATTAAATGCGAAACAATATTTCAAAGTACAACTGATATCACGTTATCATTTATCAAATTTCAAACTCAAGGGGAGTTTATCGTTCGTTTTAAAGACACAAATTAACAGTATCATTGAAGGGTTGAAACACGTCTGAACCAACAAGATATGCATTTAATGCTTTTACAATTCGAATAAAACGCATTTATCAATTGTAATTTCGCCATATTATATGATGTTAATAACGTAAACTGCATGTGAAAAACAAAACGTTTACTTAAGCAGGTAGTGTTATGTACGTCATGTTTGTAAACATACAATAAGAGATTTACACACTTCTGATGTATACGAATAATTACTTCAGTAAGTGGCGAAACGAATAAGAGTAGAATAAAGAAAAGTGTTTCCTACACAGGTGATATTATGGACTTGGGAGGCTCTTGGTTTGATCGACTCTGTAGTTGATATGGTGTTCGGCGTGCAACCGTTGAGATAATGAGCTCGGTCTTTATATCTCCCTCAAATATACCAAGTACTGGTCCTACTTAGGATATTGACGAAGACCGTTTCAGTAAGACTCAAGCGTTAGATTCAGTCGTGTTTAAATAAATGGGTTTACAATTAAATTGAAAAAAAGATACATGTTTATGCAATGTGTGTACAGAGTCACATTGAGCAGGGGGACCAGTATTAAAGAACATACTTGATCATACAATACAAAATTATTGTCGAATCGCGTTACACCGATGCAACACATTCAGACTCATTCACGTTTTACTTAAACCTTGTTAACACTTATGTCACTAAAGGCAAATGACGGTACATTTCTTTCAGTAATATCTGTCGTTTGGAATAAATATCATAAAAAGGAAGTGATTGAATGCGTAGCTTGTGCAGTGACGTATGTATATACAAAAACATGCCTTGATTATTATACCTTTATTGATTTAATAGAAGGAAACTCTGTGTGTCGAATGCAATTGCTGCTCAGGACGGACAAGGATCATCCGACACCCTTATTATGTACGGAATGTACATAATAAGGGTGTCGGATGAACCTTGTCTGTCCTGACGAACTTATATTTAATTTTCAGTAAATTTCCGATTGAACTATCATTTCATATTTTGATGACATTAATACAAAAATCCTTTAATTTATTAAATTTGAATATATACATGCAATGTATACATTCCAAATCAATTTACAGTATAAGAATATGGGTCGTATGTTATCAATCCAATACAGCGTTCCTATTAACTTTCGAACTGAATTGAAAACAAATCGCCACACTGCAAGTACCTGCCTGCGGACGTTTAATTGCATCATTCAGTTCAAGGACGCAAGGTTCTTGTCATTTTAATACACAGTCGCATAAAAAATCATTTAATATGTTGGTGTGTGTTCTGGATGAATTATAATACTAAAATTAAAATGAATGTTTTAGAATGTATGACTCGAATACAACAGTTGATAATTAATTTCAGATTTATTTAATGGGATGACCGACACAAACAAGATTAGATTGGATCCGTAAAATCGATGGTAAACAAATACGGCGATTCATTTAAAATATGTTCATGATCCAAATGGTATGCAAATTATGAATCGGTAATACATAATATACAACTCGGTCTTTACAGATCTTTAACAAATTAACGTCTTTCAAAAGGTCGATAAATAATGGGTTACAAATCGTTCAAAGGGATCGGATAAAAATCGACTTATGCAATTATATAAAACATCTAATACGAATCAATTGGTAACGAATCGAAAGATGATCAATAATACATGATTTTAACGAATCAATTACAAATCGACAACGCATCATATAAATGAGTATGCAATTTATTCAAATACAAATGTTTATCTTTAATTATGTTCCATTGTACAAATATTGACATATTGTTAATAACACAGACAAACGGATGGTCGGATTGTGATATGCTCTTTTTATATAGGAGGCAGACAAATATAATGAACAACTTAATAGAATATGTCGTGATTTAACATATGCAAAATAAATAAAAATGCAAAGGTGTGTTTTACTTTCTGAAGCTGTATGCAGTCTATTATACAATAATTGCTAATGGTAAATCTTTTTTTCAAGTTAAACACGAATAATGCCTGTGTTTTGCACTAGGTGAATACACTATGACATACCTTTGTTTTGGACAAAGTGGTACACTATGAAATACCTGCGTTTTAGACTAGGTGGGTACACTATGACATATCTGTGTTTTGAACAAAGTGAGTACGCTATGACATACCTGTGTTTTGGACAAGTGGGTACACTAATACATACCTGTGTTTTGGACAAGTGGGTACACTGAAACAAACCTGTGTTTTGGACAAGTGGGTACACTTATACATACCTGTGTTTTGGACAAGTGGGTACACTAATACATACATGTGTTTTGGATAAGTGGGTAAACTAATACATACCTGTGTTTTGGACAAGTGGGTACACTAAAACATACCTGTGTTTTGGACAAGTGGATACACTTATACATACCTGTGTTTTGGACAAGTGGGTACACTAATACATACCTGTGTTTTGGACAAGTGGGTACACTAATATATACCTGTGTTTTGGACAAGTGGGTACACTTATACATACCTGTGTTTTGGACAAGTGGGTAAACTAATACATACCTGTGTTTTGGACAAGTGGGTACACTAATACATACCTGTGTTTTGGACAAGTGGGTACACTAATACATACCTGTGTTTTGAACAAGCTGTGTACACATCAGGCATGACTTTTACAACATTGGTAGAGAACAACATCACCATGTAAACCACAAATAAATAACCCCTGACCCTTGTTGTTTCAGAGAAGAAGATTTAAGAAGTTATTTACAATATACGTCTATGTAGATAATGGACATATCAAATTTTGATCCCAGTTTCATTATTTGATAAATCTTAGTAAACGACCACCATAACATTATACGTGTGCACGCTAAATTCCAAACCTCTCGGCCTTGCGATTTCAGATAAAACTTTTTTTTTATAAATATGTTTTATATATATAAGGAAAACAAATAATACCAAGGGCGGGAAATATTAAGACAACAGGGGGATGTTTTAACCAGATTTTGTAGAGGACCATCATACGCTGTTATATGCAAAATAATACACTACCGACTGTTACGGTTTTTATAGAAGAAAATATTTTAAGTGGTTTACTGTTAGTCTGTATTATTATTTGACCTATCGCGTGGACAGTTTTGACCCCAGGCCATGATTTAGACACACTCAGGAGAGAACCACAATATGATGATACACACCAAATAGTAAAGCTCTTACCCATGTGCTTTAAGAGACGAATTTATAAAAGTTTAATTTCTAAAATATATTTTGAACTCCGTTGACCTACGTATTCAATAGACGGGAGCGATTTGAAAAAAAAAAAACATTAAACTTTAAAGACTGTCACCCAAGGATCATTTCGATTAATGCTTTAAAAAAATCTGCTAAGCGGTTCTGGAAAAGAAGCACATACGGACGACGGACAACACGGTATCTTAAAAGAGCCCATGGACATGAAGTGCACAGCTGAGTTTGTAACAACTAATATATTTATTGTAACAGTATTTTTACATAATCATGCATGGTAAAAGTCAGAATCGTGTTAATGTGTGCAAGCTACATGGACTGTCAACAATCAGCAGTTGAAAAGAAACAAATCCTCTACTTGAAATAAAGTGTGTCGTAACTGACTCTCAGAAGAAACTGATATCACTGGATTGCAAATACAGAAAATTATGGTATGAGGATGTTTCTTCTCAACTCAGAATTTAAAAAGTCTCGAAATAATTAAAAAAAAAACTTATTCAATTTCAAGAATTCGTTAACACAGAAAAAATCAATATGAGAATAAGATGATGACAATAACATTGAACATGATGATGATGATAACAACATCAATAATAAGGCGCTGATAACAACATCACTGAGACAGATGATGATAACAGCATCACTGAGAACGATTATGATACCAACATTACTAAGAAAGATGATTATAACAATATTACTAAGAAAGATGATGATAACAACATTTCTAAGAAATATGATGATAACAACATCACTAAGAAAGATAATGATCACAGCATTACTGAGAAAGATGATGATAACAACATTACTAAGAAAGATGATGATAACAACATTACTAAGAAAGATGATGATAACAAAATTACTAAGAAAGATGATGATAACAACATTACTAAGAAAGATTATGATAACAACATTACAAGCAAAGGTGAAGATAACGACACCACAGACAATTAGTGATGATAACAACATCAGTTGCATTGATGATGATAACACCATCACTAACAAAGGTTATGATACAATATCACTGAGACAAATGATGATAACAACAAAATCACTGAGAAAGATGATGATAACAACATCACTGATACATGTAGGACGCTGATAATTAAATAATTGAGAAAGATGATTATAACAACATCACTGACACTGTTGATGGTAACAACATCACTCAGTGAGATGATGATAACAACATCACTGAAAAAGATGATGAAAACAACATCACTGAGAGAGTTGACGGTAACACCATCACTAAGAAAGATGATGATAACGACACCACTGACAATAAATGATGATATCAACATCACTGACACTGATGATGGTAACAACACAAAAACCACATCTCTAAAAAAGAGTAAAAAGATCATTGAAAACGATTAGGACAAAAACACTTCTGATGCAGATGATGATAAACATTTCACTGTTTTTTTACAAATGACTAAGAAAGATAATTTATTTAAATATCACAGTTAAGAGAACCATCTCAACACACTAGTGTAACGAACTAGGAAATCATACTAGTAAGATATTACATGAAGCTGTTCAAGTGTTGATGCTTATTCTATACAATATAATAAGAGAATAAGATTTAGCATGGCTGTATACCTTCACATGAACAATTATCGCACATTGAATAACATACAATACAATTAAATAACATAACTCAATCTTAACCAATCAAAGAAGTTTCAATTTAAAAAAAATAAATGTTAATTAATATTATAAATCATCCTTAACGATTTGCAGTTTACTTTCTGAGTATTTAAATTAAACATAAAGTCGTCATAATGACGTCGACGTCACTTGTGTGCGACGTGGTTACGCGGGCAATTTCTAACACGAACGTAAGTTTTCTTACACCAAAGTATTTGTTTTCTCGCCGTGGGTCGCATTTTTAATCAAAAAGAGGTTGCCGCAATCAGATTATCGACCCGTACAATAGACACACAATAGACACTATGACGTAAGATCTCCGAAACAAACATCGCAGATCGATTTGAATGTTAACTTTTTGCACTTCTAAGTGACTGCCTCGAAATCGCTTAACACATGTGAAAATGGCTTCGTTGTTAAGTATACTGGACTCTTGCCGCATACGACAGGTTGCCGTTTAATCAGAAGTAATAGTTACTGATTTAATAAAGTTATACTGTTAATAAATATAATGCTTTATTAAATCATTAATTAACATTCCTTACACGTCATCTGTTGTTGATACTGAACATGTTTTACCACATTTTGCGCCTTACATTTCATTTATCTACACCAAGTTTCCAGTCTTGACTATTTATCATAAAATAGTTGATTAACCTTTTATGAAAAAAATACGTTCACATTCCTAAGTACTTTTTAATTAGGTTTAAAAAAAATACATACACTTAAAATGACGTATCAATTGTAAAGTATACGGGGTTTTTCCAACATCAAGCAGCAGACAAGTACATATGAAAAGTAATACAATAATTTCAGAGATGAAAAAGATTGATATGCAATACATAAAAAGTTATCCATAAAAAATAATTCAACAAGAGTTCCGCGGTAGGAGACATTAGCCCCCCCNGGCCTTGATTTTCACACTCATTGTGACAGTGACCTTGACCTTTGACCTAGTGACCCCAATTTCAAAAGGGGTCATTTACTGTCCAAGGCAAATGCACATGTGAAGTATCAAGACAATAGGTGAATTCGTTGACGAGTTATTGATCGGTAACTATTTTCACATTTTTTGTGAAGTGACCTTGACCTTTGACCAAGTGACCCCAACAGGGGGCATCTACTGGCCAAGGCCAATGCACATGTGACGTATCAATTAAATCGGTCAAATGGTTGACGAGTTATTGATCGGAAACGATTTTCACACTTATTGAAACAGTGACCTTGACCTGTGACCTAGTGACCCCAATTTCAATAGGGGTTATTTACTGTCCAAGGCCAATGCACATGTGAAGTATCAAGGCAATCGGTTAATGCATTGACGAGTTCTTGATCGGAAATGATTTTAACACTTATGGTAACAGTGAGCTTGACCTTTTACCTAGTAACCCCAATTTCAATAGGGTTCATCTCATGTGCAAGGCAAATGCACATGTGAAGTATAAAGCCAATCGGTCAATCCGTTCAAAAGTTATTGATCTGAAACGAGCTGGTCTACCGACAGACACACAGACCGACCGACCGACAGACCTTCATCCAGCAAAACAATATAACCCCTCTTCTTCGAAGGGGGGAGGGGGGCATAATAATATACCATAATTAAGGTAAGTAAAGTAAACAATGTTTCTATCTTTACTAGACAGGTGTAACAAATGAAAGAGATATAATGTAAGATATATACCATCACTACGTTACATACATCACAAATTTAAAATAATGTTAAGAATTAAAGCACACATCATAAATAGTTCCTTAGTTTATATTCCGATCGAAATTAGTCATATTAAAAATGTTTAAAGATAATTAACCATCTGTGTGAGAAATGTGGCTAAGAAAGTACTACGCGTCGTAACGGTTCGATCCTTTATTTACTTTATTAAATCATAACAATACAATGACGTCACCGTCATCGACGGCCGACGTTTACGCACCACATGGCGGCAAAGCATGACGTTACATATTCACAACATTCTGGGGGCGGCGAAAAGTAATAAATAGAAAACAATATAACGTTTGACAAAATCATCAAATATTTATGCAAATTATAATTAAAAGCAAAGTAAATAGAAAAGTAATTTAAGAATTTAAAATCCTGAACATGTCCTTTTCAATTATTTCGAATGCAATCAAAAATCATATCACAAAGTCATAACGTGGCTATGGGCACTCAATTGGATAAAGTCTTGTAATTGGGCGCGTCGACACTCCTTGGCCGGAACGAACAACTGCAGTGCGTACACATCCATCGTTACCCGGAAGCAGCTGTTCCACGACCCCTTGTTTCCATTTCAAGCGTGGTCCGTCGTTATGGATATGGACAACGTCTCCAACATGAATAGTTCCGGATGTCGATGCTCCTGTCTTACGGTGCTTGTCACGGAGTGAAGTTAGATACTCATCTCGCCAACGTTTCCGGAAATGGCTGATTCGTTGCGTGATGTTCCGGGCTTGACGTTTTACATCTGCATTATCGATTGCGTCGTCGGCGTCCTCGCTGACGTAGGGTAGTGACGTCAGTCGGCGACCAAACATCAAGAATGAGCTGGATATGGGCTCCGCGTCGTTGATGTCTGCAGACACATATGTCAGAATCCAGTTTCTGTCGCCGTGTTCGCGCGCTAAATGTTTGCGTACTTCCCCCGGGAGTTTATCGAGGATAATGGGTACTAGCAACCCACCATACGTTGTTTGATCCTGTCCCAACGACTCAAGGCCTCGAATAAACGTTTCCATTTTGTCATAGAATTGTCTAAGAGTATGCTATGAATTCGTTGGCGCTGGTAATGGCACAAGGGCCTGCATAGTGGCATGAATGATTTTGTGAGATTGTCCATATCTCTGTCGCAGCAGATCAATAGCCTTGTGATAGTTAGCATTTGTAAGCGAAAACCCTTCTATAGTCCTAGTAGCATCATGTTCAAGTTGGGATTTCAAATAACTGAACTTCTGAACATCAGTTAAACTCGGATTGAAATGCACTGTCGTTTCAAACGAATCCCAAAATGTTTGCCAATTCAATATGTTGCCATCAAATGACGGGAGAGTCNAAATTGTACATTAAATTAGCCACTTGGAGAACTGTCGAGGCATAACGACTTGTACATTATATATTGTGAAAAAGCCTTTAATTACTTAGAACACAGGTGCGAAATGTTTGTACAATTCGTTATGTAAAATTCTTTCTACGTTTAAGTGCTTTTATTAAAGGAAAAACTCCTTCCAACAGAGAGACTGATAAATGTTCAAGCAGACAATGTAGTGATTTTTCAACTTCTATATAACTGATATATCATTATTAAGTATAGCAAACATGAAATAATAGAATTGCACTCTCCATGTGGCATGTATATATGGATGAAAATCTGTGTAATTGAATGGTAAACGTGTAATAATGGGGATGAGGCGTGCTTCTGTGGTTCTGGAAAGACATGAGCTGGTCTTTTTTAGTAGAAAAATGTTTTTATACTAAATAAAGTCTTCTATTTGTAGTATGTTATGCTGATTATTTTCTACAAATACTTTAAAGAATTTGAAACTCGCCATTGTGTGAAGAAAGTTATTGTGTTGATGTTATAAATGTCTAATCTTATATTGTTGATATTTCTAAATGTAACTTAAATGCATATTAAAAGTATACTAGTGAAATAACAGGTAATTTTAAATTATATGTAGGCATTCTAGTAGCCTGAATATATAAGTGCAATGCGACATTGGAAACACAGAAGGCGGGCAAGTCTTTATTAATGATATGATATTAATGCAATGGGGATGCGTGAGTCCCATCTGGTAAGTATTACTTGGCACGTGCTTCACATTACAACATTGGTCGTGGTGCTGTTAGGGTTGCAGAGATTTGTCGCTCTATTTTTCGCATGGTAAAAAAAGCAGTTCATTTTCATGTCGTCAAGTATATAGATTCACAAATACGATGAAGTAAATGCAAGGCTTCGGACCCAAATGAAACATATCTGAGAACATGCCGAATAAGTATGCATGTGATTTATAATTGATGGATTTATAAATGATGGTAGGCTTTTATTCGTGTTTTCCCCGTGTGAAATTAATTCAAATACATTACACACAATCCTATATGCAAATTTAGTTGGTCAAGTTGACCAGATTACATATTCACAATTCCTCGATGTTGGAGTTCCCTTCATCATCAAAGTTCTAGCATTTCTTGAAAATAAACATAGACGTAAAATGACCTGGTAGCCGCTTACAGAGGATTAGAACGGAAATGAAACGGATTGTCTTTAATCCATGTTTGACAAACTGTCAGTATAGATCTAGACATCCTTCATATTGAACGAGAGTTGTTGCGACTTTTCTAACGTGAAATCTTTTCGTTTTTAAGCCGATGTTTTTCTTCTCTTAGGTGGTCTTACCGAGTATTGGAGTATGTTTTTAATTGTAGACAAAATCATTGTTTAAAATGGTGTTTAGTACGTATCCTTCAAAAATCAGTATTCACAAATTACTCGGCGAAATCCAGTATTGGTTTAATCTGACGAATCACGATTTTCAAATATTCGAATTGCACCATGTACCGCCGCTCGACGTTTTAAAATACTTGTTCTAAACATTTCAGACTTTGCGTGTTAAAAAAATAATTACATTTTCAAATATTTGAAACTGTAAGAAACGTATCCAGCTAATCACGTGTTACTGATAAGGGCGTCGACGTATTTTGTCCAACATTAAGCATAACAAAACTTACTGATATCGCAGTAAACAAGAAATTACTGATTTATTTATGTATAATTGTTACGGTACATTCAAACGCCTGATCGTTGCGCGGAGCGTACATACTAAGCAGACAGTAAACGGATACGATAATGCATTCCATATGTGTGTAATTATAGTAATTGTCATTAATAATACACGTTCTGCCGGCGTTGTTTTACCGTCAATTACACAAGTTTGTGGCTACAACGGGATCCCTGTGATGTACAAACATATAGAAGTACATTCTGTTTTCTTTTGTAAGATAGTTGAATAGTTGTAGGCATCGGAACGTTTGAAACTGAGTAAAGAAGATACTTTGTGTAATTCTCTTGCATATTTCCATATCATATACAACTACAACAACAACACCAATACAAATACAAATAAAATGATAATAATAAAAATAATAACATAAAATAATATGATATTTAATGTCAATTCTATACCACTGTTGCTTTCTTTGAATACGACGCTGTGCTTCAATGATAATAAATGTCTAAACCCACAATGTAGTTTTACACAGCAAAATTGTGTCGAGCAATTCAACAATAACGTTATATGTAAACTTTTACAATATGACGCATTTTTTTATGGATACATTCTTATTTATTACAAATAATAACGAAGCTGTATACATATACATGGGTATCACATGTAAACTCCAGATCGCATATCAACGCGTGAATGCACAACACACTTTGGCGTAGCAAGAATCTTAGAAAAGGAGCATCAATATATTACAAACAAAAGAATAAAAAACATAGTTGAATAAAATGCTGTTTGATATTAAAAACGAACATCTTTAAATAGACAATGACAAGAAAAGAGTGGATTCCTACTGCAATGTAAACTTTACATATATTTACATAAATGCACTAAACTAAAACATATTCAGTGGATAAATCAAATATAACACAACATGAAAATTTTGGTAGAAACCAAATAGCAAGTCAGAAAGAAACGCAAGTGGTTATCTAACTTATGTATTTGGAGCAATACGTAGAAAGGACAGTACACAACGTTTTATGCTACTGCGCTATCATTTCTGTCCAACCTAAACATATAAAGAATACGAGCATTAATGATGTACACATGTTAACATAAAAAGGACCAAAAAAGAGACCTTATTTTAGATAGTATGTATCTAAGAATGCATTAACTATTTTATCATTATGCATAGCAAGTTGTTTCCGTTATTTTATACTATTAATGATTTTCCTTGAGCATAGAATTTTGTTTTCTTCAATTAAAAAACGGTTTTCCAAAAGTTCGTGTTTTTACCACAACAATTGACAAATTAACTTTGTGAACGACACCTTGACTATGCATAAAGAAAAATATTCATGTTATGATTTACAATTACATCCTTAAAAATAATACTAATGAATACATCACTGGTAAGTTAAATAATAAAACATTTGGAGAGAAAAAAGTGTATAGTACCTCATGCACACATACAAACACAATTAAGTAATGATATACCTGATGTGACGAGCTACTGTTTCACTCCAACCAAATCAACATTAATGATTTTCTCTACAGCTGAATGTTTGATGTAAGATGATTTAGATTATATATCAATATATAGTGTGATTTCTATGTATTTAATTTCTAAAATATGACACAGGTGCTGCATTGTAAAAGCCTAAAATATAATACTTCATTGAAACTGAAAATATCTTTAAATGCAAGCGAATGCCAAACATTTATAACTGATACCGTTTTTTTATGTATTTAAAGTTATTATCATTGCAGATATTTATTTACATTTTTTTTTGTATTCTTACTTTTATTCTGATACATTCATATTAAACATTTCACGATAACCTTCTCGCGGTTAATTCCATACTTTCTGTAAACACTGCATTTGCCAAACGAAATAACTATTTTTAAAGATACACTGATAAATGCAATCTTCAAATCGCTTACTTTAGATTTTTTGTTTGAATATAATTTATTTGCAAACATTGCTGGAGTAGAAAGAAAATACAGTACAAGCAGTCATGTAATAATAATGCATGCCAAAGCTATATAAAATAAAATATCTTCCAAAAAAACACACAAATAGTTATGAAGGTAAATTAGTATTACAAAGAGACTCCAACAATTCCCACGGACGTTTATAAATATTTGATAGGAAATGTTTTATTTAACTGCAGGGACTAGTTTGCAGCTACTTCGTATACAATGCATTATAAGGGGTTACCATTTTACGTCTACAATTATATATAAAGCGTTTTATTTTAAGAAATAAAATGTTGTACTTTTCGGATTGGCTACCAACTGATCCTTACATAAAGGTTATAAAATCGAAACTGAAATGTTATCAAATGCATAGATTCTTGGTTTTTAGATGACGTTTCAAAGCGGCTAAGAAGGTGTGACGTCTAACCTACACTAATGAATGCATTCGACATGCGTTTGTATGTATTCGATATGTGTTTGTATGTATTCACACGTGTTTCTAATATACCTAATTTAATTATTATGTTATCTCGCAAACAAAATTTTCATTCAGCACAATTCGCAGGTGCAATACAAAATGCTGCATGAAAGTATTCACGTGTGGGATTTAATGTGTGGCATCAATACTTAATACTTTTATTTAAATTACCAGTATAAATGATGCATACCTATAAATATGCCACCATATTGCGCCATTAACAAATGCAATTAACATTAAAGAAAGACACATTCAACTATTAGACATTGGAATGCTGTAACAGATAGTTCAACGAATCATAATGTACAACTTCATTAAACTGTTGCCTCAATGAACTAAAGGTCTTGTCCGAACGAAACCGTTCAAACTAGTTTTAGGCATTCCGTAAATGCTTTGCATTGTAATAGTTTTATGGTAATTACTTCATATGGTCGGGCTTTGAAGTTATTCGGTTTTGGAGATAAATAATTGAGCAGGGAAACGGCTTCTGAATATGAATGTCTTTGAAACCTGTGAATTAATTGGTAAATGTACTTACTAAACGCTGGGCTTGTCTTTAATAACATACTAGATAGAATCTCTAAATCAGGACGACACTTCCATTTTAATGATATTTTTCTTTTAAAGAAAGTCTCTTCTTAGCAAAAAGTCCAGTTTAGGCTGAATGTGTCTCCCTAGTTAGCGAGTGCGGACTACACAGGCTTATCTGGGACGACACTTTAACGCACATGCATAAGACCCCGTTTTCTCAGAGCGAGCCTCATATACTTGATAACTTTACTCACTTTCTAATTGTTGCCTATAGTTGTTTTGAAGATTCTTAATGTGCACATGATGAACTTGCGGCCGTTGTTAGTACCCAGCTTTAAAGACTCTTTACTTCAAAAACAACATCGCTTTGAAGTAAGCGAAAGCATATCGTAAAACAGCGCTACGACTCCATAAACAATAGCGCGAATGAAAATGTTCCTATCATACTGGTTTGATGCGCTTGCCACCTGCACATTTAATTGCCTGGTATGACAAAACAATTTGCTACATAACATTTACATTCATTCTTGGCTATTATTAATAAATGTAGTCAACTACAGATCTGTACATTATTATTTCTTAAAGATGTATCGTTCTAAATTTATTGTAAAAATATGAACAATTACAAGTACTGCAATTAATTTTTTTTTCATGCTCGAAAGCATATACAGACCAAGCGAAACTTCAGAAACATTTTCAGGACAGAAATTCTTTTACGCTAGTATTTTATTGAAGGGAAATAACTATGTGCCGGTACAATACCCGACAATACATAAATATGGCACTTAACATAAAATCATGAGTAAGGTTACTGCAAAGCATTGTGGGTTTAAACTAGTTGAGGGGATCCCTCACACTTCACCCAGAATTAATCACAAAACATACAAATGTCAATAATCATGAACATCATAGCATAGTTATTCAAATTAAAAAGCAAAACACGCGAATTACGATTAACAGCTTATATTCAAGAAATGCTTATATGCACGATTGCCGTGCGAACATAAATGTTAAATGTATTCGGCAGAAATCGTGCAGTAAATACTGGAGAGCCGCAGACCGATGTGTGCTAAGGGTTAACACAAATATATACATCACCTATTGTCCTTCATTCCAAATTAACCATTCCAAATTAACCATTCCAAATTAACCATTCCAAATTGACCAATTTCCGTTTAACTAGTTCATGGATTTAGCAAAACAGAAATATATGTGGTCTATAAAATGTTATATGGTCAATATTAAAATGTGAATGAGATTAAACGAAATACACAAATATTGTAGAACATTAAAGTACCGATTGGACACATCATCGTATCGGTAAAATGCGTAAAAATGATAAATATTCTTGTCGTCAACTGCATTATATATTATAACGCGTACAGAATTACAAATGTCCTGCTACGATATAACGAAATTGGCGTTAGTAATGAGCGATACATAATTTATTGATGACAACTGCGACATTTTTAGACATTGGTATTGGACAAGACATATTGATCAGATTAAGATCATCACACATCTGTACGAAATATACTTTTTTTTTTACTACAAATCGAAACGTAAGAAATATACAGTAGATAAACGTAAGAAATATACAGTAGATAAGCGTTGGGGTCAGCTTTGTGCCAGGTGCAAAACTTGTCCCCAATCTACACACACACACACACACACACACACACACACACACACACACACACACACACACACACACACACACACACACACACACACACACACACACACACACACACACACACACACACACACACACACACACACACACACACACACACACACACACACACACACACACACACACACACACACACACACACACACACACACACACACACACACACACACACACACACACACACACACACACACACACACACACACACACACACACACACACACACACACACACACACACACACACACACACACACACACACACACACACACACACACACACACACACACACACACACACACACACACACACACACACACACACACACACACACACACACACACACACACACACACACACACACACACACACACACACACACACACACACACACACACACACACACACACACACACACACACACACACACACACACACACACACACACACACACACACACACACACACACACACACACACACACACACACACACACACACACACACACACACACACACACACACACACACACACACACACACACACACACACACACACACACACACACACACACACACACACACACACACACACACACACACACACACACACACACACACACACACACACACACACACACACACACACACACACACACACACACACACACACACACACACACACACACACACACACACACACACACACACACACACACACACACACACACACACACACACACACACACACACACACACACACACACACACACACACACACACACACACACACACACACACACACACACACACACACACACACACACACACACACACACACACACACACACACACACACACACACACACACACACACACACACACACACACACACACACACACACACACACACACACACACACACACACACACACACACACACACACACACACACACACACACACACACACACACACACACACACACACACACACACACACACACACACACACACACACACACACACACACACACANAGTATTTGAATCAAAACCGGAACTTACAGTTGGAGTGACGGCTTGCGGAGGATTTTGTGGAAGCCATACTGGAGCTCTGGCGGAAGTCGGCAGAGACCAAGTCTGCGTGGTTGAGGAGTTTTGCGGTAGTCCAGTAACTACATCGACAGTAGTTGGTTGTAGCCCGTATGGCGCGTGTGCGGTGGAATTCGACGAAAGTTCATATAGTGCTTCGGCGGCTGCTGGTGATACACGCCTGCTCTCATCAGTGGTGACTTTATTGTTCGTGTCTGTGGAAATAAACTCTTTCTTTAATTTCTGTAACTTCCGTTTAAGCTGATTCGTGAACGTCGCTATTTTCGTCATCTCTTCGGGAATTCGGTCAAATTCTGTTTGACTTAAAATCTTCTCATCAATCCCTTTTAACGAGTCCAATACTTCTTAAATGTTGTTCAAAATCATCTCGATGAAGTCACGATCATTTTCATCTTTTGCAGTCTGTTATTCTTCAAGTTCATGTGCGATGATTGCTCGACTCCCATTCCGGATAAACAATAGTTTCTGTAAATCTGGTTTCATTGTCATTTTTCGTCACGGCACCATAATTTGTGAGAAATGTGGCTAAGAAAGTACTACGCGTTGTAACGGTTCGATCCTTTATTAACTCTATTCAATCATAACAATACAATGACGTCACCGTCATCAACGGCCGACGTTAACGCGCCACATGGCGGCAAAGCATGACGTTACATATTCACAACAATCTGCATTCAATCACTCGAAGCCGTCACAAATATAACATTTCCATTTAACTTTTTTAAACCTAAAGTTAAATATCCGATTAAGTAACGAGTTTTACACATTTATTTTCAATTAGAAATCATTAGGGAAAAGCATAGCGGTGTGTTCTATTATTCTTGGTCACTGCCTTTTTTCTAATGATTCTTGTTTGTCCGGCTTCTCGTTAGAAACATCGCACGTTTTTAGTTTGTTTTGAAGGACCTGGATGTTATCATCTACAAAGTAGAGTAGCTGACGCAGTGCCAGCAACGCCAGGATGCTGATGTTGTCATCCAGCTCCATCTCATTCTCGTAATTATTCACCGGAAGAACATGGTTTCTAGGCAACCCTAGAAGGTTTGATGCTTTGTCCACAGCAGTCTTAATTGTCTTGCTCTTGAACACGTTGCTAATGTTTATGGCCACATCCTGACAGGCAATGTCGACTTTGGTTAACAGGACTGCTTGTGAAATTCCTAAAATCATAGATAACAAACAATACAACAGTATTTGAACAAAGTTTTCTAATGTAATAATTTACCACAAGAAGAGGAACACTAAGCTGATTTATACCTTCACATATACTTTCACACAAAAAGTGTTTTACAATAAGTGTTATATTTCATCATTTGCTGTATGAAATAGACAACAAATTATTTGCAAAAATCTTTAAATGCATGTCCGAATGATGATTGATGTGTTTCATGGTCGCACTTTTTATCCAAGATGGCTACCTGTATGTCATCCGGCAACAGTTATGTCAGACAATACTACTTATTTCGAATTGGAAGTATAAACATGTCATTTTAAATGAATAAAACTGTTTTAAAGAACAAAGTTTATTCGGACATTTGCAATTTTATCGAGATCTAAGGTCACGTTGATCCTATCTTCCATATATGTTATGCATTCTCCATTTTTTATTCTAAGTATTTTAGGATGGTGTAATAAATGATGCTATCTGTGATATTTAAATTAATTCTTACAAATTTTAATAGTGTATTTTTAGGATCTTTCGAACAAGCTGTGAACAAGTTCATTTAATAAAATCTAAGATGTCTCGACAGTCCACCATCTTAAATCTAGTTAACGAAAACATTTTGTGAAGCACTCTCAGCCTAAGCTGTTGTTTTACATCATATACAGTTAAAGATGAAGTTCCAAAGACAAACTGGTAACGAGACGGTCGCCCATGAACTATTTTTCATATAATAGGAAAATAAAATACACCTTACACAACTTCTTTTACTATGAAGCGTTTGAAAATTTATGTAAATAATTGTTTTTAAGAAGTACATGTGATTTGATTAGTAAGATATCTTCGATGATAAAATACTAACCAACACACCAATTACCTGTAACATGTTAACCCTTTTCCAAATCTGTTCATGGAAGAACTTTTTATCAGTCGAATACCAGTACTTTATTGCAATGTCGTGCAATGAAATGAAGATGAAACAGAGTTAATTTGCGGTCAACTCGAACACACCCTACTACCGTAAGCAAATAATGTGTAGACCACTAATATTTCACCTTTTAGATTCATAAGTTTTTGGAAACTGTGCATCTTGTCGACAAATTTCTGTGGTATGTCACCCACCGTAGCAGCGTCGATCACAAACAGAACGCAGTGAATCTTTTGTGTACACTTTGGTTGATGCACGAACAAGGGATTATCGGGGGTGATTGTAGCGACTGGGTTAAACTGTAAAGCAATAAAACATTCCATTAACGTTCGTGTAGCCATTGGAACATAATGCATTACATGTTATTGTTATTTTTGACTCATGAATGTTTTGTCACAAAAATGGAATGAAACAGACAGGCAGTTATTTATCAAAGTAATTGCACAGTTAAAAATAAATACATTGATCACGTCAATGATTCTATAATTGACAATATTTATTAAGGAAAATACCTGGTAATAATCTGGGATGTTCCCATCTAGCAGGTAGTTGCACTCAAAATTGTCAATACCCTGAGTGACCTCCAGACCACGTGTGTCACAGAGCCGGAAATTCAACGCCGCACCAGAACGCACATTCCCTTCGTATGGGGTGTACTGCAAATCATACACGTTATCTTTCAGGAACTTTTTTGCATTAATGCATAAGTATCTCGTAATGCTATTGCCAAACATTTTGTGGATTGATGTAATTAATGCAATGATTATTTTCTAAATGTTTACAATTTTTATCACAAAATAGTGTTCCTATATTGTTAAACGAGCAGCAAGATGTATATGCAATCCTTTACCGATTGTGTTACTACTACTTAACTGCAATTTGGACTATTAGATAAACGCTGTCACAAAGGGTTTCATGCTTTTGTCTAATATTTTTAAAATGATGATATACCGCAATTGTAATGTCATTGGTAGCGACCCCACATCGGGCACTATGAGAAATACGACCCTTGAATACCGAGTTGATGGTGTTGCAGAAACTGGACTTGCCCGTCCCCACTGGACCCAGCATCAGGATACGGACATCAGAGAGCCCAAGCTTTCCGGAAGGTTTGAACGATACGATGTCTTCGGTGAGCGTCTTGAGATATTAAAGTCCGGATAATTTATATTGTTAAGGATACTTATATATGACATTGAAAAAATATTCACTATGATTTGCATCTTAAGCAAGTATTGTTGAAATGGAATGTGATTTAAAGCAAATGAAAGCATCCACAGATTTAAATGGTGTACCTTTCGCTTTTTTTCTAAATGTGATTTAAGTTCAAGTACGTCAAAACCATGCAAGAATAAATTCCGCCCTTTACCATTTCATTACATTCCGGAGTTTTCCTCCAGGGTTGAGGTGGTTGTGGTTGTTGTGGTGGAGTCTTTATCCGCTGCTCATCTGTGCATAGTATATCGTCTGCATGATAGAAAAGGTAATATGGAAATGATGAAAACGCTAATATAGTTGCTAAAATGTAATAACTGCAATTTCAAACAGTATGTAAATGTTTGCGTAATTTTAGTTTGTCGGACATTCATTATAAATCATTTGAAAATTCACACACGTACCTGGCTGTCATATGGATGTCAGTTTATATTGAAAATGTATTGGCATATGCATAATGTTCTTGTACCTGTTACCCTGTAAACTTCTAGCTCGGTTTTTTTCAAGAGGAAAATATGCAATTATAATGCAATATATCAAACCAAAATTCCATATTTGTTCCAATCTTTGATACATATTCAAAACGAGACAATCGTTTTCATACGTATGCCCACTCAGATATGGGAGTTATTTGCTTGCACATGTCCTTCGATCGTCTGAATGGTCAGTCCGTATGCCTTTCGTTTGACTTTTTCTTTTCTGAACGATATGAAGATAATGTTTTTACCGCTAATTAGTTAAGCTGATTTGTTGGATACTTGGGATGTGAACAAGTCGAATATTGATTTTAAGGTAAAGGTTAAGATGAAGGTCACATGAAATTCATTTCTGCACGATAATTACTACTTAACGCATTTACCTATAATCATCCAAACTTGTATGCTGGTTACTTGGAAGGGAAGGTATAATAAAGTATCGCTTTTAAGGTTAACATGCACGACAAAGCCCAAAGTTACAGTGGCGCTTAAAGTAAAATTTGTTTCCACACAATATATAGATAACGCTTTGACATCCTTTCGAATGTCTATAACTTGAACAAGGGAATTTGCCTTTCGATTTTAAGGTCGACATATCTATGTCAACGTCATATCTGCTCATAACTTGCAAATATTTTCAACACGATGTCGAGATAACACTTTGACCTACACTTACCATAAATTAATATGGTGAAAAAAGACGCCCATAAAGTTTGAATTCTGAGGATAAGGTCATAGTAGTTTGTAACATAAAAACAATTCCCACACAATATCTAGAGAACGCTGTAATCCGGTACCTTATAAATAAGTATACGTGTTAGTCTGGAGGAAGGTTACCCCATATCTATTTTGAGATCAAAATATCGTATAGGGCAAGATCACAAGGACTATAAGAGTTTTATGAAAATCTTAACAATTGCACATATTGACAACGTCAATTCGGGGTTGGTGCGGGGACATAAATGTCTTCAAACATCTCTTATTATTAAGAACGTTCAGACCTACCTTTTATACTGTACACCTCAAGCTCGGTCACTTGCAGGTTCCCATTGTTTATTTTGTCCGAAGTAAGACCTTGGTTGTTGAAGGAGTGTCCAAACTTATTCATATGGCCATTTAAAGGGAAATAATTCCCAGAGCTGTTGACTGTGCCGGTGAAGGTGATGAGATCATGCCCGCAACCAAAAGTAGGTCCACATACCGAATATTCATACAACCCATATTCAGCTGATGCAACTGGAAATTTGACGGGCTTATCGCTGCCTGAAAAGTTCAGTTGAAACAGGAAAGCGCTTGTATCTTTTATATATGAATCGTTGCTGCTGTTTCAGCTCTCACTCGCATATCCCCCAAACACTGAGCCATGTTGGTTGTAGAGAACAGTCATAGTGGGTCCCTTATTGTCACATTTCTGGTGGAATATTGTAGCATCACACCCATCCCTGGTTATCGTGTAGAGCAGAGTGAAGATCTTGGGACCCTTGCCAATCCAGGACTCCAGCTGATTCTTGTACCTATCCAGTAACTGCCCAGTCAATCTAAGCTTAAAAAAACAACATATATTATAAAATCATTTATTTTTGGGGCAAGTTAAGTGTAAAGTTATTTATGCGTTTACATGTTTGCGAAGTAATTTTGCCTTTTACAACGCGTTTGTTGTTCAAATATATTGAATGGCAAAAACATTTAAAGCAAATTTTATTTGAAGTTTATCGAAATCAAAGTGTTATTTTTATCTACAATACAGCATGGGACATTTAATCCTTAACTGGGCAGCTACAGAAAATAATGAAGCGTTTGATGGAGGGAAAAAATATTCGCCTTTTTTATCTCTGGATAGATGAAAGATTTATTGAACAAGTGCTTAATAACGTAAATGCGTGTGAGTGACGACGTTTGAGGGTGATAAGGGGCAGAATAATATAATCATAAAGTCAGTCGATTGGTGTTTAACAAATTTTAGTGAGTAACGGATAGGTTTAAAGTTTCTTGCAAAATACATTTATTTATTTTAAAATGTATAGTTTTCTACGAATTGAATGCAAAAGAGCTATCAGTTTTCAGTCGATTCATGTTTTTGTTGAAGTGTGTCTATTTTTACAACTGTTTTTGTTTTCATAAGCATGAAAGCTGCAACACATGATTTAGTGAATAACGGACATGTGTTGACCCATATTCAGAAATGTGGGGGTTGTCTCTCAAATTACATGTAAACTCAATCGAAGTTGTCCAATATGTTATAACAACTGACGCTTTCAAAGCAATTTATAGTTGGAAAATAGTAAATTCAATCAGAATAATTTTATTAAAATCTTTTTCATATTTAAATTTACACAATAAGATAATTTTATTAAAATCAATATATCTAAATTGGAAGAAGTTGTTTATGAATTTTGTTTTTAATTATATAAATGAATAACTTAATAATTTTATTTAAATTAGCTCCTAAATTCCTCGTCAAGAGATGCAAATTTGAATTAGATAGTGTACCGGTATATTGCTTTAAGAATGACATTATTTGCCCATATATCTTTTGTAAACACACTATAATTGTCCGTTCCCGCTTTTAATTGAACAAACATTCAATACTTTTTGTGTGTTCAATTGCTATCAGATAGTATGCACATATGATATAATAATGCGTAGACAATGGTCTCCGTTGAAAATATGTCATATCTAATTGGGAAACTTTAAATGATTTGTATTATAATTCATATATAATTCTAAAAAAGGGCTGCTTTATCAAGCTTATGGTTGATTAATTATTTTACCTTTAATTTTCGGAGTTATCATCTTAACAATAGAACTCCGCGAGTTGGATGTGTCGCCTAATGGTAATGGGTTAACCAAGAAATTGGCCCATTTCAATAAGTCCAAAATAAGGTCAAGGTCAAGGGCATACGCATGGAAAGGTGTTGTCCAGATACACATGCGTACCAAATATGAAAGCAATATCTGAAGGGACACAGTAGGTATGAGCCTTTTTCGAATCGCGGTCGCAGATTAAGAAACCTGAACGCTGACCTCAAGTTCAAGGTCAAGGTCACAGGGGTCAAAACTGTTATGCGCATGGAAAGGTCTTGTCCAGATACACATGCGTACCAAATATGAAAGCAATATCTGATGGGACACAGACGCTATGAGCTTTTCTTGAATCGCGGTCGCAGATTTCGAAACCTGAACGCGGACCTTAAGTTCAAAAATGGCATGCGCATGGAAAGGTGTTGTCCAGATACACATGCATACCAAATATGAAAGCAATATCTGAAGGGACACAGTAGTTATGAGCCTTTTTCGAATCGCGGTCGCAGATTTCGAAACCTGAACGCTGACCTCAAGTTCAAGGTCACAGGGGTAAAACATTGTATGCGCATGGAAAGGTGTTGTCCGGATACACATGCATACCAGATATGAAAGCAATATCTGAAGGGACACAGTAGTTATGAGCCTTTTTTCGAATCGCGGTCGCATATTTCAAAACCTGAACGCTGACCTCAAGTTCAAGGTCACAGGGGTAAAAAAGTGAATGCTCATGGAAAGGTGTTGTCCAGATACACATGCATATAAAATATGAAAGCAATATCTAAAGGGACACAGAAGTTATGAACCTCTTTCGAAAAGTGTGACGCCGCCGCCGCCGCGAACACCGCCGACGAGGTTACACCTATATGTCCCCTGACCATAGTCAGGCGACACAATAATTATGTTATCTCAACCGATTTGAGATTGTCACTAAGGCAAAGCAAATAAAGAAAAGGTACTCTCCCTCCAAACCGTTACAGGCAGGTCGCACACTTCTTGCCATTGAAAAAATAAAGGTATCTATAAAGAGGGCATCTGAAATGTTTGATCTTTCTTGTGGGTATTTGTATAGAAGATTGTCTGGGGAAGTGCACATTGATAAGAGGAAAGGGCCGGCCACTGTATTTAGCCGAATGGAAGAAGAAAAGATGGCAATATAGCTGAAAGAAATGGCTGAAAGGGGGATGGGACTAAGCCATACGAGTTTATGGATTTCATTCAATACATTGTAGTAAAAGAGAAGAGAACAACTCCATTTAAAGATGGGAGGCCAGGTTATGACTATGGATTTACGAACTGGAACAAACATTTAGTTCAGATAAGGACAGAGACAGTCTTGAAAGGAAATCGAGCGAAGGTTACAAAAGAAAAAGTTGATGAGCGGTTTATAGAATTCAAAAACTTCTTATCTTCTAAAGGTTTGCTTGAAGAGCCCACAAGAATATATAATGCTGATGAAACAGGTTTCGCAATGGAGTGTTGCAGGAAAGGTTATGGGACCAGTAAGATCTATTGGTGGTATCTCATGTGTCTGGAGGTAACGCAAAACAACGGATAACAGTGACGTACTGTGCGGTTGCTAATGGGGCTATGTTACCTCCATTCATAGTGTATCCACATCCAAAACCACTTGGCTACAATCCATTGATTTGTTCAACAGAAGGGACAACAGTTATATACACTAAAAAGGGATGGTTGATGGAGAAACATTCGAAGTATTACTGGACCATTTTAATAAAATGCGTCGAAGGAAAGACCAGTAGTGCTTCTTATTGATAGTGAAAGCAGTCATGTTAGCATGTCTATATTTGAAGCTGCATGCAAAAATGGCATGAACTTTACAGAATTGTTCCAAAAAGCAACACATTTATTGCAGCTTCTAGACAAGTGTGTGTTCTGACCAATAAAGCAGAAGTGGCATCAACTTAAAAGGAAGCACAATAGATCTAACCCTGGTCGAGCAATTGGAAAAGAAAACGTTGTTGAGAAATTAAACGAAGCTTACCTTCTTTTCTACAAGCCACTAACAGTCATAAATGCCTTTAAGGCCTCAGGTATCTACACAGTCGACAGCATTGTCATCACATTATAAACGCTGAAGCCAAGTATTACATTTTGCAATGACAAGGAGTCCGAGGAATCATCCACATCAAAAGCCTGTTCAGAACCAAAGGAGCCCTCAAAACAAAGCGGTGTAGCGTCAGCACGCCAAGCACTGGAACTTGCTCTCACTACGCCAGTTAAACAAACTTACAAGAAACGATTGGATGAGGGCTATGACATTGAAGGCCAATGTCCATGTTTGTAAGTTTATAAGAAATTGGCAAGGACAGTTAGTGAGGAAAATTGGAGAAGAAAATGATTCGTTTATAAGAAATTGGCAAGGACAGTTAGTGAGGAAAATTGGAGAAGAAAATGATTCCCAAGGCCGCCATATGCAGCAAGCATGTCTCTCCGGACTAAACATATTGGCAGATGCAGCATTGTCATCTGCATGTATTTCATCTGGATCCTCTTTACATAAATCGCATGTATTTCATCTGGATCCTCTTTACATAAATCAGCATTGATTTCACCAATTCTTGAAGACAGCCTTGTTTTCCCTAAGCATAACACCAATAAAGTATATAAACCTAAAGCGAAAATCACAGTAAGATGAATTACCTGATAATCTAACATCTCCTGAATTATTGCGATTTATGTCACTCAAAGAAGTTGAGAAGATAGAAAAAAGCAGTGAAAAAGAAGACAGTTTCACTTTTGTTTTTAAAGAAACGAAAAACAAAGAAAGCCAGACTTCAAGGGAAAAAAAAGTGGCCAATCCAAAGACAAAAAAGTAACGGAATTCTAAACCTGTAGAAACAGTAAAACCTACATCTGAATCTGGTGATGAAAATGCCCTGTGCATGCATTGCAGGATATACTGGAACGATGAACAATCATTAGAAATAGCACGTACATGTGTGAAATGTGACGGTTGCCAACTGTGGATACATTCTGACTTCAGCTAAATTGAGGTTCCAGATAAGGAAATTGTACCTTATCACTGTCCACAATGTGTGTAACTGTCTTTTTAGAATTAATAAGATTACATGAATGAAATTTTTAAACAGTTAACTAGCACATTTGTTCAATATACATAAAACATAGCATTTCTAGTTATACAAATTTTAGTATATAAATAATAAAAACTATTCTCTTATCATAAAAGAATGGATTAGTGTTAATGCACACTATATACACTATAATTGAGTAATGAGCGTATCCGTGGTCTTATTGCAAAACACTGGTGTCAGAACTCAAGGGTCAATGGTTCGATCCTCCTTTCAACCCTCAATCACTTACTCGTAGTTCGCAAAAGTCGTTAAAACGAGGTGCGGGGTATCTGTTGCTACACACTGGGCTTAGAAAGACCAATGTTCGTCTCTATGCTTTGCACAAGCCTGATGAACAAGTCTATTGGGGACAATTGGAAATCAATAAATATAGGAAATCAATTATAAAAGACAATTATATGCAAAATTTCAATTTACATAATTTCAGTTTCAGGTCAAGCCAAATGAGCCACTTCCATCTATGGAAAGAGACAGCTCCTCTGATGGAAGAACTACTATTGTGCTTGAAAATTCAGTGATTAAGGGTTATTATGCGCTTCAGATAAAGCCTCCAGTCATAGAACCTCCATCAAAAGATGACAGAGAGTACACCAATATTGAGGACAAATATGCATGTCTGGTGTGGATTCCAGGGTTGTGCACTTTTGAAAGTAAACTGCATAGCTTCCTTACAGACCACGGTAGGCAGCTGAAATTATCTGATGTCGCTGGACTTCCAATCGGTCGTGTTCCAAGGGTGTTAGCAAGTTATTTCTATTCCACATTAGACACTGGTGGAGAAATGTATGCACTTTGTAATGGCAATCCTTCTCCTAGCTTTCCACCTTGGCCATCATCACAAGAAAAATGAGATGGTATTGTAATTCCTTGTAACTATATCCTAACAGTAACAGACACAGACAACACTGTACACATGTTAAATGATACACTTTCTTTGATGCCAGAAGGCAGTACAATGAAAATAGTTATTAAGAGTATGTAAAAACAAGTACAAGTTCAAATACTTTAACATGTTTTGTGAAAGTTACTTTGTTATCTTCGAAGTTGAAACATTCATGGGATATTTATTAGTTACAGACTTGTTAACACATATTATACGTATCATGTGTGTTCTGTGCGGGGAGTTAGAGTTTATTGCATAATGTTTGCAGAAGTTAACTTTGTTATTTGTTTCACATGGTATACATGTGCTTTATCATTTAACATTGTTAAAGGAACTGCAAAAAAAATCTAAAATCCCCATCAATATTGGCATTATCATATAAAACATATTAAAAAATTAAACAAATATTTTTATTTATTTCAGAAGCAGTCAATCTGCATTGTTTCTGTAGGCCAAACAGATCTGGGTTTTTGACGATTCAAAGGATGACATATTAAAAAACTAATAGTCTATTTAATGTGTTCTACATGATGATGTCAAAACCATGTTTTTTACAATTGTCTTTTTGTTCTGTATCATTAAGTAGCACAATAACTTAAAAGTAAATGTATCTTATCAATAAACGTGTACATGGGCTGTGAACCAAAAGTATAGTTTCACAGAGTAAATGTTAAATTGATACAACAAGGTTGCTGACATATTGCATTTGTCTCACTGAACATAATGCTATGCCTTTAAGTAAACAAATATTGCGTTATTTGTTGTGACAGTTTTGTATTTTGATTTAACCATGTTTTAGTCGGATATATTCTAATGAAAAGCAAGTAATAGTATACTAATTTTTAGTATTAACAGGAAGCAATTGGTGGAAGTAAACACTAAAATTAAACATGTCTTTTTTAGTATAGTGCATCTGACAATAAAGATTAGTTATTGAGTATAAATTTCCATAGAATATTGTGCCAAGAAATGACAATAAAATACTAGTTCACTCCATTGTTACATGTACGTTTATCTTTGCAAATATATGAATGCTGTTTTATGCATGTATAATATAAATATATATTGTCTGTTATGTTAACCTGTAATCCTAGTCAATAATTCTCTGTGATTTAGAGTTTGATTTACAGTTTTTGTTTTACCAATCATTTTTTTCGATTAAACCTCAATGAATCTCATAATTGCTGTTTTTGTGCAGTTATAATGTTAATCTTGTACATGTATCTATCATGTCTGTCTGTGATCCTAGCCAATGATTTTCTGTGATTTACATTATTTGTTTGGCATATCATTTTTGTCAATTAAACCATGTGATCTCACAAAAAGTGTTTTTGTAAAATGTATGTATTACTATAATTTCCAGGTACATTCAAGTTATTTCAGCATTAATCTTCGTAATGATTATGACTTCTTATTGATTTCAACACAAAAATGTCATCACGTCACTGGGTAAGATTGACTGCATTATGACCTATTTGTAGCTTGCTTTATAACCAACCCCTAGCACTTTACCAACCTCCGCGCAGAGATTTGACTGGAACCAGCATTGTCAATCTCTACGCAGAGTTGTCGTTCCATCACATTCAATTTGATCCAGCTATGCTGGTTCATATCAAATCTCTGCGCGGAGGTTGCAGCATTGTATGTGGGAGCATGGAACGACAACTCTGCGTGGAGATTGGCATGTTATGCGATAAAGACCAAGGCGATCCAATAATGGCTGAATCAGTGTACCATGAAACTCGCTATGTAAACAAATACTATTTGGTAGAAATTTAAAACCGCTGGCATGTTTCAATAGGAAAGACATTTGTCTTTCGAGTTTAAATGGTTGAATTTCTAAATGCATGATGTATATGTTGAAATGAGACTCGAAGTGCTTAGCTATCCATTATACACCAATCGACTTGTAGTTGTTGGCAAAAAAGTAAGCTTATCTGCATATGTAAACCCTTTCTCCATTTTTACTCGATATGTTTGCATATGATATATATTTTAGATCGCTATGAAACATTTAAAGGACATATTTATGCACCGGTATTTCAGTGTTTTTTTTTTTCACTCAAAATCGGGGCCAGTATCCGGCCCCATTCCCTATGGAAAAAAGTATATATTTTTCCCAAATGGGGCCTCAACAGTCCCAATTGAAAGTTTAAAAAAAAAACATCTTTACATTTACTTCATCTCCCATCCAGCTCTATCAGTTGAATCTTAATAAAAATAATATCAAAAACACTTGTATTCTCAAGTTTGAAGCATTTGTTAGCAAAACAGCAACAACACATATTTCCCAAATTTAGTCAAAATGCCGCGATTTTTCCCAATCCAAGGGGACCCGGCCCCATTCCCAAATTGGTGGAAAAAAACTAGGTATTTGGATCTCTCATCTTTGATTCATTGTCATTAAACTAGTATAGAGCCACACCTGGTCAGGATTAATTGGGCAGCATTCGTGAGCTATGTTAAAGGTGTTAATCTTATTTCATTTTGCTTGCTTTAAAAAAAATATGCAAAAAAAACTTTCAAATATCAAAACCTACAAGAGCTTGCAAAAAGTAGCTAGTTTTATTTTTAAAACGGTTTGTAGTAAGTGTTCAAGAACAGTTATTTGTTGTGTTTTTCTTTTCTTTTTTGCTCTTATTTGCATTTGTCCGTGTTCCGATTTGCCATATTAATTGCATATATTGGAGTATTGGAACAACACTTGTTATTTTGCACCCGTCTACAGTATTCAGTTTTAAAACCAATTTTATAAAAGAGTCGACACTTTTGAAGTGAAGCCGATGTATGATAAAATGATATCAAATTATTTTGCAATCCTCATTGCAGATAGGAAAACATAATATAATTATTAATTACAAAATGTATGTTTAGTTTCAATTTACCATGTTCACCCATACAACGTTCTAGATCTACAATTATTTAAATACACTCGTTTATTCGTATGTCTCTATTCTCATTCATGGCTTAATAACTGATATGATTTTCTGAAAATGTTGAACCTGTAATATTTGATAAACAAAACAACACACATTAAGAAGCATAATACATTTGAGACGTGTGAATACACATACATATTAACATTGATTGCGTACATTGATATATTTCTCCACATACATCGATTTACGTATACCTTATATCAACAGTTCATGTGAAATTGCTTTGTTTTCCTGATCCACCTATATTAAGACATTCAGTTTCGCCTTTGTATACATGCGCATGGAATCACATCTGTTTGCCTAAAAATAGCTTTTTTAATATATTATCATTTATCTAATTTCTAACTTAAAGAAGTCGTTGAAAATACGCATGTGTCGTTGCGCGGTTTTAAACACGTCTGGACCAAAACCAGGGGCGGCTCCAGGATTTCTCGTTAGGGGGGGGGCGGGATATCGAAAGATTTGCTGGGGNCCACTCAGCCATCCGTCTTCACGTGTGTATGTGTGTAATTCAGAGTTTATGTTCAGAGTTTATGTTGAGTCTTTACGACTACATTATGTGCGGACCTGACCATCCGATTTCACATGGGTTGCCATTTATTTTATACTTTGTATAACTATCCACGTGTTGTTACAAAATATAACGATAACACAAGAAATCGAAATTTTTAGATCGTTTCGCGTCTGAGACGCTTTATAATTGTATCAATTTCTAACGATGATTTTTCGTAAACGAAAGTGTATTTTCAGTTAAAGTCTGTGGCATTAGTGTTATTTCGCACACTGATGTACATTGTTCATTTATTTCTTGAATCTGTGACAAAAAGTTGAAACATTCTGATTTTGATAAACTGTCAACAAGTCCCTTTAAATATGTATTTATATAATTAAATAATTTTATCCCAGCGATAATTTTTGCGAAAGCTGGAAAATAAATACAATAGAATTGGTTGGCGCGTTTTTTGTAGGCGTGAGTTCCATTCCCACTGGAGGCTTGTATCGAACAAAACATGGTTGGGACATTGTTTATATTTTTCTCAACAAATTGTTCAATAAATCGTCTTTACTACTTAAATATATGCATGATTAGAGGAAATATGCATTGTTTAACACATGCCAAAATAGTGTGGAAATATCGTCGATATGCTTTCTAAATTTCAAGAAAACACATAATTTTTGCATTTAATATAGCACTATATTATGTTTCAGCATTTCGGAGAGAGCGAGTTTGTAGACCTTAGGAAGACACTGCTGAAACAACGTACGAAATCATTTCTTAGTCAACCATTGGCCAGTCTGCCGTGTAGAAAACACTGCTGCAACAATGTGCCCGAGTGGGTCCCAGCACTCCTACCTTATTCACTTAGTAGACCCAAGAAAATTGGGACGAATTTTAAATATATAGATGCTATTTCCATCTTTTAGTTTTTTAATGATTCATCTAAATTTGGAGTAGTCTTGTGCTGTGGGGGGGGGACCGGAGTACCCGGAGGAAACCCCACTTGTCCGGTATAACTGTATGGTGACCACTACCCAAGCTCACATGCGCCGCAAACGGGGCTCGAACCCAGGTCACCTAGGTGTACCAACCACTGCGCTAACTATTGCTCAGTCTGCCGAGTACTATACACTGCGGAAACCATATACTCGGTCAGTCATAGCTCTGTTAGCTAAGATCAATACATTGTTACAAAAATGTACTCATCGAGTTCACACTCAGCTGAGATCAACGCAAGCGCCTATCATAAAATTATTTGGATTGTTTGATTAACATAATCAAATATAAAAACAAAATTTTGTTATTTTCTTTATTTCACCACTAGAATGACGTATATATATTGCACACGGTAGTCAACCAAATTCTTTGCACCACAATTGAAAACTTTGGAAACGTTTCAGACTACAAACCTTATTTTTTCAAGTCACATAAATATATAACAGGCTTACAACAATACAAATACAAATAATCCAGTTCAAATTTCTGTCTCAAACCAAACAGAAAAAATTATAAGAAACTGCATTGCATTCATGATTTCATCTTAACTCAACGATAGAACATTATTGTAAATGTATACAGTCTTAATTACCATATATAATAGCTAATTTAAATTGCCATTTTGTAACCGATGCCAGAAAGATAATTTATACATTCTTAATAATATTTTTTTTTCAAAACATATAATAAAAAACAAGAGATGTGTTCGTCAGAAACACAATGCCCCCTACTGCGCCGCTTTGAAATACAATTGCTATTTATCATTTGGCAGGTATATAAAATTATCTCCCTTTAAAGCTTATTACTTCCCTTGGATTTTGTTTTTTGACCTTGAAGGATGACCTTGACCTTTTAGCACTCAAAATGTGCAGCTCCATGAGATATGCATGCCAAACCTCAAGTTGCTATCTTCTATATTGCAAAAGTTATGGCCAATGTTAAAGTTTTCGGACGGACGGTGGGGGGTGTAAGAAATGACCAAGGCAGACATCGCTGACTACCAAGGCCTGTGGTTTAATCAATGAGATCATAGCCACAGTTCATCATGTATCTATGGACATAAGTCCACAGGTAAGTAATTAAACCTACCATTCACAAATTAGTACAGGAAAGAAATGATAGTTATATAATGAAAAAAATATTTAACAAATCAATCATTTAAGTTATAAATAAACAAAATACAAAATCTGTACAGAAACTGTGAAAAGAACTTAAATTCTTGTTAAGGAAATATATTATCTGAGATTAATAATTATATGAATTACTTCCCTTGAAAATAATTGTTCTTTAACAAATTTCTATTTTTAGTAGCAAACAATTATAAGCAACTACCGTGACTGTAGATTTACAGGTATCCTCAAAGTACCTTAGATACTTGTATGCCCAAAAGTATTATTGTGTGCTTGGCTTGACCATAAAATGTCGTTGTGATTATGCTTCAGTTGTATGGTTTCATATATAAAATTCCAATATATCTTTTGGCAGGTTTAGCTATTATCTCCCTTTTTAAAGCTAATTACTTTCCTTGATTTTGTTTTTTGACCTTTGACCTTAAAGGATGACATTGACCTTGAACTTTTATCACTCAAAATGTGCAGCTTCATGAGATAAACATGCATACCAAATATCTAGTTGCTATCTTCAATATTGCAAAAGTTATGACCAACGTTAAAGTTTTCGGACGGACACACAGACGGACGGACAGACAGACAGACAGACAGACAGACGGACTGACAGTTGCTATATGCCACCCTGCCGGGGGCATAAAAATTATAATAGCAATTCAGAAGTACCGGAAAATTAACAACATTACAACTTTATACAATTGCAAATAATTTTCTTTTGTAAAGTCTAAACTCATTCATGTACAAAAGACATGCAAACTTCTTGGAAATGCCCCCAATTATGTTCATACCGAATATAGACAATTTTTAATTCTGCAACTAAAACAAGTCAACATGTCTGTTTTGGCATAAACTTGAACTTTTGAATTTCATTGAAGTAAACATTATTTTAAACAAGTGATGTGTTTGTGAAACACTATGTCCCCTTTTGAGCGATTTTGACCCATATATTTGACCTTTGACCTTGAAGAATGACCTTTACCTTGACCGTTCACCACTCAAAATGTACAGCTCCATGAGATACACATGCATGCCAAATATCAAGTTACTATCTTCAATTTGCATTATATAAAGATTAGAATGAAGCATGATAATGAACAAAGAGGACATATATAAGAAACAACCACAGCAGACATGTCTCACATTGGTAAATGGTTTTTATTTAAGAAGAGAAAAGGAACTCTTTATAAATAGGCACAACTTTCGAATGGACCACGGAGGAATACACAATAATTTAGTGTAATGTAACCTTGCTGAATTTTTCATCCATCAATAACCTTGGGAATCGCGCTAGTCCACAGGTGGGGCAGCAGTTTTCTTCCAATCAAAAGTGGAACGATAATAAAGCCCAACGGTTAAGTCACGTGAAACAAACAGGCTTTCTACCAAACCCAGCAGCGAACTTCAACTTTCAAGGGATGATCAATTCAGAGCAGACTGAAAACATTTCTCGCTACGGTGGCCAAATAAGAAACTTCAACTTTTAGAGGACGAGTACCCCGGTATTTGAAAAAGATTAGAATGAAGCATGATAATGAACAAAGAGGAAAGATTGAAATATGCTCAACTCAGAAATGAGGCAAAAAAAAGACAGATGGCGATGAAATTTTTTAATATATCAGTGTTCACAACAACTTTAAATACCTGTCAGTCTTTTGTTCTGAAAGACTTTAATTATTTGTCGGTCGAACAAATTATTATTAAGTAAATTCTTGAACTCAGGGCCGAATTATTTAACCTTGGAATTTTCGAAGATATCACATCTTCTGCATCAGCTGATCACTGGCCAACTGACGTCACAGTCCCATGACCGGTGAAGGGTCACGTGACATGAGGAGACTATCATACACCCGGGGTAGCTCGAGTCCCTCGTCCCTGTTAAGTGATGGCCGCCGCTGTTTGATCTCAATTGCTTCTTTCACTTTGCATTTCCATAAATGTTCTTCGGAAGTGAGTTCTTTGGTTTTGTTTGGGTCGATCTTGTGACCTGTTTATTTACAATGTTCATTAATGGCGGAAGAAGTTCGTGTAAGGTGTTCTTTCAATCTAGTGTCTAATTGTCTCGCTGTTTCACCTACATAGTCATTTTTACAATCCTCACATTGGACATGATACATCACACCACATATCTCCTCATTTTGTCTGTTTTGTCTTTAACTTTGGTGAGGTTCTGTCTGATGAATGGTTTGTGGAAGATGTTGGCTCCATGTTTTTTTAATACTCTAACCAGTCTCCTCATATCACGTAACCCTTCACCGGTCATGTGACTGTGACGTCAGTTAGCCAGTGATCAGCTGATGAAGAAGATGTGATATCTTCGAAAATTCCAAGGTTAAATAATTCGGCTCTGAGTCCAAGAATTTACTCAATAATGCATCAACCAGAGCAGAGAAACCTCCACGAGCGGAACAAATTATTGTTCGTATTACAAAGTAAAAGCAAATAAATTTCCAAATACTATATTGGTAAACTTTTATGAATAATTTTTATTTTATCATATATTGAAGTATGTTTCTATTGATGCATCTGTACATGACTATTAAAGGAATATTTATGAAGAACAAATAAATTTGCTTCAGATTTTCTTGTCAGTCTGTCGGTCGGTCGGACTGAAAATCTGTTATCTTTTGTCAGTCCTTCACAAAATTTGTCAGTCAGAACTAAGGACTGACAGTTTTCGCAAACTCTGATATCTGGTCAGAGGTCCGGTATGGGACAGGAAGATAATAAAGATCCGGAAAGGAAAGAAACCAGACGAGGGCGTGAAGAAGGGTCGTCTTCAAGCAGCATAGATAATGAACGCAAGTACCAGAAAAAGACTTGGAAAAATGTAAATACCAGAACTGTAAATATATTGGAAAATGTCATTCTTTGGTGTACAAATGTTGATATGTTATCAAATGATAAGTTAATTGAACTGAAAACGAAATTGGAAGTTTGTGAGATTGAACCTGCTATCATTTCCTTACATGAGGTGAGACCAAATAACTTTAGATTTCAGAGAAACTTAGCAGAATATAGTTTAGATGACTACAAACTTTTGAGTGCAAACTTAAACAAGAGGGCCATCAGGCCCTAAGGCGCTCACCTGAGAGCCAAATGAAAGACAATAGCATGGATTCTACAACACCCATTGATGAAATGGTCCCAAAACTGAACATTTAAATTTATGATTTTGGTAATAAATGCCATTTACTTTCTTTGTTTTAATTTCTTGAATTTTTTTCTTTATTTTACTTTTAAATGTATAACTGTAGTATGTCAATGCAATAGAATGTATGTTAAATTAATAATTATGTTGATTACAGTTTAGTCAATTAATTTTCATTGCAAAAGTGACAGGCTCTTACTTAAATTTTACTTAAATTCCAAATTTAAAAGTGTATTAGTAAAATTGAATGTTTTATTTGTGTACATATAATTGTAAGACTGCATTGAGTGTATTTTTTTAATTTCAGTAGACAGGTTTCCACCTGGTGAGATTCTATTTCGTTACGTGATGCTGCCTACATGGAGTCCATTTTGACGGACCTTTCAATAGAGATGTCATCATGGGAATGTCAGGGCCGTCTCTGTCCATCAGGGGAAGGGGCCAGGGGCCTCATCATGGGCTCATGAGGGGGAATTTTCGCGGCGTTTCCCTTTTATATGGAATTTGTTTACTTACTCTCTTATTACTACATTTATACTGATTGAACTATATTCATTGCTTTTTTTCATAATTAAGTATATTTGAAATGATGTACTTGAAATAAAATTGAGATAAATAAGCATGAGACACTTCTTTCCTTAAACAAAATTTGAGGGGGAATTTTTTTCCAAAAAAGGGGAAAAAAGTACACTTTTCTAATGGGGGACGGGGCCGATATTCGGCCCCAAAAACGGAGATCGACGGCACTGAATGTATCATGTGAACAGAAACAGAAAACGAAAGGCTGATTTTCATAACAAAAGAAAATCCAACATTTACTAATGCCTGTACTGGGTTTGTGGCTGCAAGTGAAATGTATAACATTGCTGTGAACAAGTCTCCAAGAAAAGAAGCGCCTGCAAATTTTGATTCTCGTATTCATCTAGAAAAGTACCAAAACAATTTTAGCAAACACAAAATTAATGGAGGATTTTGAATTCTTCATGCGGGTGCAGCCTCGTTCTTCATCCATCTTGTCACGTGGTAGTATTTCCAAAATGTCACGTGGAAGCATCAAACGTGATCCCTTCACGTGGAACGAGGAAACGAGCAGCATAAGTGCACGCAGTGACACGAGCGTTGACAGTTACGTCTTTGATCCTTCATTTGGTAAGGTCATGGCCATTTTGTATGCTCTTGGTCTTTATTTGGCAAACTTATGGTCTGTATAAGTTCATGTCCTTTGATAAATTTGGTACGTTTATGGTATTGACTTGGTAAGTTTATGATTTTTTTTTTAATATGGATGTCCCTGGCCTTTATTTCGTTATGTCATAGACTTCATTTAGTTATTTCACGGTCTTCATTTGGTAAACTTATTTGTTCATATTGTAAAGTCTAGGCCTTTGGTTTGGTACGTTCATGGTCTTCATTTGATAACGTGATGGCCTTCAACTGGTAGGCTTACGGTTTTCATTTTGTATATTGCTATCCTTTTTATAGTATGTTTATGGCCTTTGGTGAATTGAGTACATCTAACGTCATAATCTTCGAAATATTTGTACTTGACAACATACTATGTCGTCTGTTTACCTGTCCGAGGTGGAAACAACAGTCAACTCGAAAGTGCGCTCATAAATAACCGGTGCGGTACAATGATATTGCGCTCTGTATTAGATTGAAATCAGATATAGTTACCTAGATCTGAAAATGAAGGCTTAGCCTTGTCTATGTGTACGAAAGAGGTGGCACTATGTGTGCTTAACCTGATGACAATATATTTGCTTGCTACTATAATCATATAAGCAGAACACCATTAGTTACATAAGTTATATTGAACTTGATATAATAACTGGTATATAATGTTACCAATATTTTTTTTAATGTGGGAGATCATGTTTAGTACTAAATGTCTGCAAAGATATTGAGTTTGATATCACATGTTCGCATTATTATCTGGAAAGTGCAACAATGCAAACAATAGAACAATTTAACGAATATACCAAAGATTGTTGTTAACAAAACATCGCTTCAAATACACATCAATGGTAATGGAATATATGTACCTAATTATGTTAAAAGAGACTGTATGGTAAGTTAAAGTTGAATTAAAAAAAAAGAATAACAAGGGGCCTACCCTGCTTATTGTCCTCTTGATTCAGTCTTTGGTTACGATGTCTGCGATTTTTTGCAGGTGATATTAGACCAGATCTGTATCCTTGGAAAGACGCTGTTCTACAACAGTCGTTCTTAGATCGTAGCTTCGGTCGTCTGCATGTACGACTCAAGTACGATATTCGAACGTCTGACCTTGTCGTACATTTTATAGAAGGTAAGAGTAAAGAGATGATAACAAACAATCAACAATACTGCCAAGTACCCGTAACTCTATTGTTAATACACCTATATTTGCTTTGTCATATATGATAATGTTCTATTGTGGAATTCGCACAGACTTGGTCAATAACCTATGAATGAATGAGTGCATAATGAAAAAACGATATGGTTAAATTATAGCGTCTGGATAGTACAATCGGCAATCAAATAACTATTCATGATATTTATAACAATACAGATATGATGAACTGTTTCGAGCAACGTGATAGCGAATTTACTAAAAATCAATTCACATACATAAAATACCTTTTTTTATATTTATATAGACATGCCGATATTAAATTATGTTATGAAGGAAATTGCAACTTAGGCTTAAACACGAATGTTTAACCAAACTGTAACTTTTCTCCGAAAACTGTTGTTGAAGACGGTTTTGTTTGCCCACGAAATGTCCACAAATAAGATAAAATACATTGATCGCTGTAAACCTTTCTATATCGATGTCAGACACGACCGGATCGACTTTGGATGTACAAACTTTGATAACATGATTTATGGGTCATGTTTGTCCGGTCAATAGCGACGGCCATCTCGAAATCTGTATAAAATAAACAGAGTTATACGATTTATTAGATATAAAGAAACATATCGATAAAGAGGTTTCTATACATAAAGTGTTCAAAAGGAGCGGTTTTTCAAAATCTATGGTTTTCAAGAGAAACATAAAAATTGGTGTTCATGAAAGAAATCGTAAAAAGCACGGTTTGATCATGTACATGAATGTCGATCAATTGAAAAAAGTATAGTAAATGTGCACGGGTCTATGACACGATTTTACCTTTGATTTTTGTTAAGAAATAAAAACATTGCTTAAGCTGATGTGCAAAAGAGATTATGTTAAAAAGCATCAGTTTATCAAACGCTTACAAAGTATTATTAATGGTTTTCTTAAAATCATCTATCTAAAACTTTGGTGTATCAAACGTCTTTTAACCAGTTGGTTGATTTATAAACAGTACGCGATGCAAAAGCCTGCTGTCATAAACTGTGTCTAACAAACAGTAATTAAAGCTTATGACAATGCTTGAAAATATATTATCAGAACATGCGTATAACAGTGCATGAACCGTGATCCGGCATGACCAATAAGAATCGTCAATTTAAAATAAGGCCTTACTCATTTGAGTGCATCCGTTCGACAGTTCTAATGATAAACAGCCCTCACTAGACTTTGTCAATTTAAGACGACTTGCTTATGCCAAAATATGCCTTAAAAGCCAAACAAAAAGTATCCGAAAACGGTTAAATGACAAGTGTGGTGTTCCTGCAAAGGTCTTCAGATATTTGTCTACTTTAAGAAGCCTTGTAGGCGCTGAGAGTGCATTTATCTGGCGCTAAGACTTCTTGCAGAATGTCACGAGCGACGGCTTCTTTTGAAATAAACCAGAGTGTAAGAGCAGACGTAAGCCTATATCACAGGAGGTCAATTTGATTAATTTACACTGAATCCATTGCCGAGATTAAGATAAATGTCCTTTTCAATTTAGATGTCGACAAAAATATGAAGAAAAAAAACATGTTTAGTTATCAAAACGAAATGTAACGGAACACGCAATGGTTTGTAAATATTGAAAGCTTTTATAATGTCAATTAAATTAAAAAGCTATCGTGCTACATCTGTAGTTAATATTAGAAAACGAGTCTTTTTACCTCTATAAATTTTTGTTTGATGTTTGGTAATGTGTATATTNAACATTTCCATATCAGCCCACCGACAAATCAATGGACCAATAGCAATGCATCAAGTAGTCACGTGCCGTGAGCTGTCGTCACTGTTCAGTCTACGAACGCTTGTAAGTGAGACCGGATAAAGTGAATCGAATTTGTAAGTAATATTCTTGTTAATATATAAGCATAAACGCGTGAATAAAAATACATGTTTGATAAAGAGCTCCATGGTTAGTGTGGAATGAAGATTTATTATTTAAGAAAATGCAGTTTATGTCGACTTGCTAGGTTATAGATTGTCCGTTCAATACATAATGTTTTTCGACAAAATTTCGGGAAATGACAAATGTTATGAAAAGGTAAGTAAAAGCTTTTGAGCATTCATTTATGTTTTAGTTTACGTTAACTTTTATAAAACGTTCGTTAATAGTTATGCTACTGTGCAAAACTTTAGGGTTCACTTACTTCGTGTGCTAATAATATTTATGAAGATGGTTTTGTTTTGGTTTTGTTTTGGGGAAAATATTTACTTTTGAATCGGAGTTTTTTTATGTGCAAAATTTGGAATTAAATTAGAAAAACAATCAATTGCATGATGTTTTGCACACAAACATTATTTTTCAAAATAAAATAGTTAAATCAATACGCGTAATGGTAAATTAACCAAATATTAATATTTTGTATTAAGTTTAACGATGTCGTATAAACCACGTGTACTTTAAGTGTTAAAGGGATAAATGGGTATGAACAAGTATCATACGTTCATGTCGTAATTTTAAACACAAAAATGAACGTGTGGGACATATAGTTATTGGCTGTTGAGTACATATCGCGCACGTTCTTTTCTCACTACGCCTGCAATACCCCCATCACTACACACAGGGGTACATGTTGGTCTTCTGAAAATAGCTACCGAATTTTGGTATTTTAAGAGCTTTTCTTGCTGCAATAAACGGTGGTTTGATGATCGGAGTTTGTGGACACAAAATGATAGCCGCCCTGGCAAGGTGTCGAGCGCGATAAGCAAAGAGCTCCAACTTGCACAAATGCAAGTTTACCATTCTGATGATAGGAATACTAAGTAGCAATAAATAGCGATAATAAGGCGCGTTCCGGTAGTTAATCCGAGTTTAGACTTTTGTTGATTTTTCTTGCCTTGCTTAAAAGGTATAAAATTGGTGTGGCTGCTCGCTATGCGCAAGAAATAACCAGCTTACGTGTATATGGCGTTGTACATTCATTTAATAACAGTTGAATTGAAACTGGTAAAATGTATTGCTCACGTAAAAACAGATGTTAGTTTCATATAGAGCTCGGAAAAAATAAGGGGACTTGATGACAGATTTTCGTATCTTTTTTAAAAGTAATCCAATCAATTTATTAACACAAATGGAATATACTGAATAGTTTTAACTCATTAAAATAACAAGGAAAGTGTTTGTTTTTTTAATTATGCCTGTCCTTGCGTTCGAACTCGGGACAATCAAACGCGAGTTATCATACACCAAGGCGGCTTTTGAGTTTAGATGATAGTTTAAACGCTAAGTCGACATACCGGTACACGTGTTTATCTTTAAAATAAAATATTTTCTTATATATAGCAAGTCTACACAGAGCTTGATTGTGAACAAAGAAGTCTACATAGCCATTGGCTGCAAGTCAAAGTAAGCCTTGGTTTTTATATACTTAATCTACATATATATATATATTGTGACATACCAATTCTACATATACCATTTCTTGTGATATATACGGTCTACATAAACATTGGTTGTGGTGTATAAAGTAAGCATAAACATGTTCATTTGTTTTGATATACCAATTACATGTATACATAGACTTTGTCTGTGATGTACCAAGTTTAGATAGCATAAAGCTTGGTTGTGATAAGCCAACTATTTATAGACATTGGTAATGATATACCAATTCTACAAAGACCTTGGCTGTGATGTACCAAGTTTACATAACATTTAGCTTAGTTGTGGTATACCAACTCAACATAGGAGCCTTGTTCTGTGAAAAGGGCGTTTAATGCATGTGCGTAAAGTGTTGTCCCAGATAAGCCTGTGTAATCCGCACAGGCTAATCAGGGACGACACTTTCAGCCTCAACTGAATTTTTGTAGAGAAGAGTCCTATTTAAACGAAAAATACAATAAAAGCGGAAAGTGTGGTCCCTAATTAGCATGTGCGGACTGCACAGGCTAATCTGGGACGAAACTTTACGCACAGGCATTAAAAGCCCTTTTCTCAGAGCGCGTCTCATATATATTGGTTATGGTTCGTTTCAGCTGCTAGACTACAAATGCCAAGAACCAAATTTAGAGCGTATGCATCTTTAATGATAATACCGTAAACCATTGTGTTAATTAATTTACTGTATTAATTAAATATTTCGGTGTGTCGCTGTTACACTAACAAAGTGCTAACACTATTTGTTATTTCCTCTTGTGTAGCAGAGCAAGATACGTTCACAGAACAATATACAAATTAATTGTAATCTATGTTTAAGTTGCCTCTGCGGTCTGTCAATATTGGGTTAAATTAATTTTCATCTACGATTCATAAATCCAAACTCAATCGTCAATGAAATATTTGAATACAACACATTATACAAACAAAAAAAGGTTTGATTAGTAATTTCAATTTAAAAATCGATAAATATGCTGAGAAACATTGCTGCCGTCACAATGCAATTACGCCGTATGGGTTTGAAGTAAGCGCTGCGGCACCTTATGTCACGATCGCATGCTATTGTTGTTAGAGACTGATTTCTTTCTGTATCGATTCCGTTAATTGAATCGCGTTGAACATATGTTTTATTATAAGATTATGTCGATTTTATATGTATAGCATGACATTTGTTGAACTTTAGAGTTATTGCGAATATTAAGTTATTATGTAAAGAAGCACGTTACACTTGATATAATCATGATGTGTTTCTACTGTATGCCATTTTATCCCTATATAGGAATATATTCCGATTGAAACTCTAATTTTATAGAATAAAAATAATTGTCTTAACCTGACAAATAGGAAGTTGTCAATGCTATGATCGCTTGTTATCGGTTGCCATGCATTATTGAACACAGATTAATGCATTTTACCGGTAAATAAGGCGCCAGTTTGCAAACAAACACATGGTCAATCAACACATCTGACCAACGACTATTGGTTCAACTCAATAAGGCCTTTTGATATACGTGAACGTGTTTAAAAGGTATTTGCTTTGTTAACTTAATATTATTCGATGGTCTACATACTATATATTAGCCTCGCTCTGTGAAAAGGGGGTTTAATGCATGTGCGTAAAGTGTCGTCCCAGATTAGCCTGAGTAGACCGCACATGCTAATCAGGGACCACACTGAGACTATCTTTAAACGAAAAATATCATTAAAGCGGAAAGTGTCGTCCATGATTAGCCTGTGCGTACTGCACAGGCTAATCTGGGACGACACTTTACGCACATGACACATTTTTTTTTTTTTTTTTTATTCGAGACTTGTACATTGTACACATCCAGTAAACCCCTTTTTCACAGAGCGAAGCTCATATAGTATCTTGCACTGCGACTGACCTCTTGGTTAGAATCTTTCTCATATCAAACCTAAATACAATGGAGGTGAACAAAGTTCATACTTTTGGAACTGGTTTAGAAGAATAAATAGATCTGTATATGCAAAGAAAAGATAACTAATTATCTATTTTATTTTGTATTTCATCTTAAACTTTATATTTTAAATATTCTGTTTTGTGTTTGATATGTTGCAGCTTTTCGAGGGCTGCTAACGACCTGTAATTTCGGAACAGGGACATAGAAAGATCTTCATCGCCATCAATTCGCAATTCATAGAAGTTCGTGCATATTTCGTGCTTGTAAAGTGAGTATGTGTATCATGTATCTTTAAAGTAATTAATCAACTTTAACTACTACGTATTGCCCTTCGAAGATGTCGTTTGGTCAGTAGACTATTTCGTAATGTAAGGAAAAGAAAACTTCAAATAGTGTAACGCTTTTTGCGTAGATAAGCACAGGCTACCCGTAATCTGGGCGACACTTTCCGCCTTAATCGGATTTTTGCTAAGAAGAGACTTCATTTAAAAAAACAACATAAAGGCGGAAAATGTCGTCCGCGAATAGCCTGTGCGGAAACAGACCGAAAAGGTGCTATTTCTCACATTTCACTTTCTTCAACATAGATAAAAAAGGTTTTCAAAGTGCTTAAAAGTAATATAAGACAAAGTTAATTAACTAACCCAACGTAATGACTAACTTATTTTCAAAGCTCACGAGCGTTTAAGCAACATGTATGTAATGTTTGACGTGTGTAGCTTTACATTAAAACATGTAAACGTATTTTTCTCGAAAACATTAAAGGGTGCAATTCATGTGTAAGACGTAAACATGGTTGTGGTACAATGCAAGCACTTTTTATTGGAAGATGATGGTAAAGTACGTTTGTGTTTCCGCAGCAGACCTCTCGGTGCTGAGCGATGAGACCGGAAGTACTGAGCGCCGCCTTGTTGCTGCAGCTGGTGCCCCTCGTCATCGGTAAGAATAGTGCCATGTACCGATAGGGCGTCACGATATAGGTACATTCTATCATTCGCATTTGTATTTCGTCGAATAGTCTATGCAAGCAAACATAAAGTAACATTGTACCATAGTCAGGCAAACAACTTCCTCGACACTCTGGGTGCACAGATGATTGTAAAAATGAAAGTTACGGTGCTTTCCGCAGCCCGGATGATCCTTATGCAATTCAAAATCCCTAACGCTGTTAATACATGTAGACCGGAAAGATGGCATATCTTTTAAAATACTTCATAGCCTTATAATTAGTATATAGTTTCGCTGTCTGTGAGCAGCCATTTACTTCTTAACAGGCGCGTTTACAGTTTGTTCCTATCTAACTGCATAATTATTCACACAAAAAGCGTTTAAATCTACAGGATGTGAGTGAATGGCTTAATACCTAACTATTGGTGGATAAATGAATAACCGAACGTATTTAATCCTCGAAATTGATAAAAACCAGTCAAAACCTTCAAACCCGATGTATACACATCTAAAATTATTTTCCATAAATGATCTATATTTGTTCCGAAAGACCATTATTTCCTATGTTTATAAATATTGTTACCGGTTGACCACGGAAACCGCTGTTTCCGCAAGACATTGGCCACTTTAAGGGAGACTGTACGATTTTCATATGTATTAAATTGTAATATATTGATAATAATATGTTACACAAGCACAAAATAGGCAAGAAAATGTATACATTGAAGGCGAATTTCATAAAATGCAGCAAAGACAAGCTAGCGCTGGTTAAAGCCGATGCCGACACTTTTACTCCTATTTGCTAGGAAACAGAATTGTGTCTTTGTGTCGTATGAACGAATCTGCACTAAAACTAAATTTAGATTCACATTGTACACGCATGATATATATGCTGGCGAATTCGGCTGGAAGCCTTTTTCGATTTCAGAATTAAATATCTGGCTTATTTCGCATTTTTCAACACCTGTTCTTCTTAACTTTTATTTTAATTTATATTGAAATATATGTATAATAAGTTTTTTACACATTTTATATAAATTCATAAATATTTGACAAAATCGTCCAGTCTCCCTTTAAGCTATAACAGAAATATTGCACTGTTATATGTGTCGTGTTCTGAGAAAACTGGACAAAATGCATGTGCGTAAAGTGTCATCCCAGATTAGTCTGTGCAGTCCGCACAGGCTAATCAGGGACGACACTTTCCGCCTAAACTGGATTGTCGCCAAGAAGAGACATCATTTAAACAAAAAATTCCATAAAAGCGGAAATTGTCGTCCCTGATTAGCCTGTGCGGACTGCACAGGCTAATCTAGGATGACAATTTACGCACAAGCATTATGCCCAGTTTTCTCAGAACACGACACATATGATTAAACATTGTCACAGAACTAATGTAGTAACCAGTAATGAACTACGGTGTGTGAAGATAGTTTAAAACGTTCGGACACGTAAAAATGTTCTTCTTGCAATTGTGTATGTACATCTCAATGAATTCCAGCAATAACAAGAGTGACGGTAAATCAACATATCTAGTTCATATACAACGGGACATTGTAGCCGTGAAATGTTTGCCGTTTATTCTAAAAATAAATACAATGACATGCTGAAAACCCTGAAAAATAACCACATACTTCGTCTGTTTAGTCCGCCATGTTTAAAGTGCGTTATGGTTTATGAACGGCGTTAGGATGACCCGGTTACAGGTTTTCTAGTCGATGTATCATGATTGTCCCCTGTGTGTGATGATTACATGCTAATAAATCTGGTCCTTTCGAAAGCAGAGCTCAGTAGTAAAGACGTTTTCCTTCAAAACAAATCGTTATTTATCAATTTCAAGAAGGGTGTTTTCATTTCTACATTTACAAATTTGTGTCTGGGACCTTCCGATTCAATGTTAACTTGAGGTGTTTTTTACTGTTGTATATTCCTTTTGTCGAACAATAGAAGCGATTGCATTTAAGTTTACTTGTATTTATGAGCAACACGACAAAATTATAGACACTGCAGTTTTCATTTCAATTCACCTTCACATTGATGTAACGCACACATTATATCACAAAAATTAAAGAAAATATTTTAGTTAATAGAAAATGAATAATATAAAGTCCTCAGAAAACTGCTAGGAAAGTTTGAATTTGATAAAGGGAACAATCGCAAATTTAAAAATGGGTCTTATGTCAGATCCTGCCAGCGTAACTCCATACCAGTCTGCGCATTCGCAAATGAGACCGCAAAAACGTTCGTGACGTTAAAGCGTACATTGTTAATCTTGACCAGTCTGCGCAACTGTGCAGGCTGAGCTGGGGCCAAACTTGCCGCATATGGCATATGGTCCATTTTCGCATGACATCGGTCACTTAACTTACCTGACTTTAACAATCTTATGCTATTATAACATCGGAACAAGAACGAACCACATGTATTTTCTTTCAGGCTACAGCGAGACAGTGACTGCAACTTACGATGGAGTGCCGTTGTATTCTCCTGGTTACATATACAACTTGAACTACGGGCCGTGAGTACTCAACATTTTGTGCGAATTGATACAAACATTGTTAATACAATAGTATAATTTGTAAGATTATAAACTAACTTACCGCAAACCACAGACCACATCCTTTAACATACGCATCTGAGTCGGATTTTGACGTCAGAAATGCTATAGGGAGAGTTCCAAATTTTAAGTTTAGGGAAAATATTTTCTGATTTTGGTATAATATGTTATTATGTTATTATATTTAACGAGAAGAATAAATAAAGCAAATGACACTCGTCATGCGAAAATGGGTCTTTTGTCAAATGCAGTCTGGTCAGGAGCTTCGTTGTCCGCAATAGTCACGCAAGTTTTCGTGGTCTCATTATCGAACAGGCTAGCTCCTGACCTCCTACGCTAGCCGCATATGGAATAATACCCATTTTCGTATGACGCTGATTCAGCGCTTAATTCAAATTACTGAAGGATTTATGATTTGTTGTTGTTCACCAAAAATGCTACCTAGCAAACCAACGTTGACATTTGTTTGAACTATCATTAGTCATAACCGTATGTTTTTCAGCCAAAGTAGCATGGCCGACAACAAGTTGATGTTTAAAGTACAGTGTATTCCACTTGTTCCTGTTTAGCCATGCCATTATTGACAGATTTTGAAACACATTACTTCATTGGCACAGACTGTACTAACATAGAATGCCACATTATAATAGGTGTGTATGTACTAAATTGCACATGTTCACTGTTGTCCAAGAACTCGCCTTATGACAAGCTGTCGTACACGCTCATCGAAAACTGTCACGAACCCCTGTGCAGTGTTATTCAGGGACATTACGACTACAATGCGTACATGCCCATAACTAAGCACTCTCCATTGTTATCCAGGAACATGACTTACGACTACCATGCGTACACGCCCATCGAAAACCACACGCTGCTGCTCAGTGTAGTCCACTGTCAGATGGAAAGCGATAAGAATGGCGATTGTCTTTATGACAAACTTCGGATATACGACGGTACGCTCTTTCCAACATGCTCTCAGCGGATACCCGTCAAACCTCCGCACAGAGATTTGACTGGATCGGAGAAGCTCGTAACAATCCCAGCCGCCATAACACACAACGTGATGATGGTCGAATCGACAATCATCACGTTGTGACTTCTAAGATTCATTCCAAGCAGTTTTAACAGATATGGCGATAGTCCTCTTGATAAGTAACATAAATCATTATGCTTAAAGAGAAAAATTTGATGGCATGGCAACTTATATAAACAAATGTCATATTCTCGTTTTATGGTATAACTCTATATTATATTAGAAACTCTATCTTATATTAGAAGGACTTGTTCACAGGTTTTGGCATTTGTAAGGTCGTCATTAAATGCTTTAAATTCGTATTAAACATCGGAAATTAAGAGTTACAGTATAAGACAAGAACATAATTTAAGAAAGACAAACAAATAATACAAAACAAACTATATTCAATATCGTACCCTCTGAATTTATAAAAGGATAACCATACGTGTCGTGTTCTGAGAAAACTGGGCATAATGCATGTGCGTAAAGTGTCGTCCTAGATTAGCCTGTGTAGTCCACATAGGCTAATCCGGGACGAAACTTTTCGCCTAAACTGGATTTTCGCTAAAACGAGACATTATTTAAACGAAAAACTCCATAAAAGCGGAAATTGTCGTCCCTGATTAGCCTTTGTGGACTGCATAGGCTAATCTGGGATGACAATTTACGCACAAGCATTATGTCCAGTTTTCTCTGAACACGAAACATATATTAAATGGACACACAGTTTCTTGAATTCCTTTTTGCGTATTAGGACTTATTCCTTGACTGTAGGTATCAACTCCTCCGCCCCACGTCTAGTCGAGTTTTGCTGCCACCCGGAGACCGCGCGTCCGTCATTCTCTACTACCGGAAGTAACGCTTACCTGGTATTTGAGTCCGATGGAACTAACCACTTCCGCGGCTTTAACATCACCGTGAAATCTGATGGCTTGACAACAACGACATCTACAACAACATCGACCACCACCCCCGCCACCACAACGACAACAACAGTGACAACAACAACTGCAACCACAACATTGACAACAACAACAGGTAGGCTTATTAAATTACAGAAAACACGACCATGCATTGTGTGTTTGAATACTGTGTATTGTTCTTTAACTCGACTCGGTTTATTTAGTAATTAAAGGCCTGTGGCCCAAAATACACAGTATATGTATATATATGTACTCCTGTTTTCAAAACATAAATACTCCTCAAATCAGAGCACATGCATACTGCTCCATTTAGAACACACATACTCCTGTATTCAAAACATAGATATTCTTCCAATCTGAACACACATACTCCTGTATTCAAAACATAGATATTCTTCCAATCTGAACACACATACTCCTGTATTCAAAACATAGATATCCTTCCAATCTGAACACACTTACTCCTGTATTCAAAACATAGATATTCTTCCAATCTGAACACACTTACTGTTCTATTCAAAACATAGATATTCTTCAAATCTGAACACACTTACTCCTCTATTCATAACACATATACTGATCCAATCGGAAAACACAAACTCCTCTTTTTAAAACATAAATACTCCTGCAACCAGAACAAACATCATTAGAAAAGCCACACTCACCAATTAAGAAAACAGATACGAGTGCCTTACATACTATGTCCTTTCCTGAATGTCAGTA
>VMBQ01004662.1:0-65246 GCA_007657795.1 Dreissena rostriformis
GCGTATTATAAGATTATTGTACTGATACCAAACTTAGAGTACGAAGTATAATTCAATACAGTTACTATTTAAATCCATTGATTTTGTCTGTTGTTTATACACCGAGACAGTTTGTCCCTCTCCCATAGTTTAATATTCGGAAAGTTTATAAATTGCGGTCCGCTTAAGTTAAGTAGGATTCGCGTTACAATACCGACACATAGACATAACCGAACGTCAAATAATGAATAACTTTATACTTTTAATAATCAGTTGTGCAAATGCTTATCAATTATCACACATCTACATGGTCGATCTAAATTGACAGTTTATTGTCGTCACGTTTTGCTTGATATGCTTAGCTTGTTAGTAATACTCAATTTTACGCTGCCTGAATGATTTAACCATGGTATCAGTGATGCAGTGAAACATGTGATCGTAATTTGAGCCATAATGGCATTGTCTTAATTAACTTTTATATAATGTACACAAACATCACAGGACATTTAAAAGAAGCAATCGGTCGGTTTAATAACTTAAAACAAAACAATCGATACACGCATCCCCATACAAATACTCTCCAAATAAGTGTGTATGTGTGCATTTTAATACAATATTGTGTCTGCGACGAACTACAATCCGTATTGTTCGCATGTACATTGTAGGCATTCTGATAATAATATGTAGACTTTATGGTACTGAAAAGTATGTATTGAAGTAATTCAATATGAATTTCAGAACAAGGCATGCATCAGCAAAACTATATATAATTTGATATGTAACTATTCTGAAACAGGTAAGCCTTCAATCGCACATGCAATAATTTCGTATTTCAAAGTCTTGTTGCAGTGCATTTGTGGACAAAAAGCATATACTATTTCACCAACATCTTCGAATACATTAATTCGGTATGTGTATTAGTAAAGTTTGCATTCTTCATATTTCCTCTAATTAAGGAGTATACTGAACACAAATGTGTTTATATACATAAATAAGTAATTTATGCTGGTTGTAAAACATATAGGCAATCGATCGTTACCAGTTAGTGTTTGTACAAACAATACCATGAACACAAGTAGAACAAAATATACATTAAAACAGCACATGTTTTATGTGTATTTTTTTTCGAATAAACCACCCACAGTTAACGGAACACAGTTATTTAATGCATTTGTTGCGATCACTTTTTGCATATGTATATTAAAATGCGTGCAAGGCAAAATTACATAATAATACAAATACGCTAGATCCTCGTAATTTACGAGTGCACAATGTATTTCCGTGTACTTTCGTAATAACATATTTTTATTGTCCCGTTAAGTCTGCATCGAATAAATAAAACACACATCATTAAATATTTTCTATTTAGTAAGAAGCTACAGACAGTGCACTAAAGTTACGATAATTAATATACAACGACGACAAAAAACATTTATTCGAAGGTTATTGTAATGCATCTTTGTCTTCCGACGAAGGCATTATAATGGTTTCAGGAACAGACGATCGAATCGAAAATAATTATAAAACATATGAAGACTGCCATGAGGCTTAAGGCTATCAGGAATTTCAGGCGTACTAAATATAATATAATATATAATAATATAACGGATGGCAGCATCTACATTGAGTTTGTAATCAGTGTTTTGTGTAATATACATTAGTAAGGTCCGGCGTTCTTGAAATATTCAAATACATTTAAATGGCGACCAGTATGCAGCATAATGTAAATCTCTAACTAACTCACAATTGACATGTTTTTCTTCATTCCGTCGACAAGAACTGTTTTGAAATATGTTAAATGTGATAAAATAACACGTGTCTTTTAATCATTTGTCAACATTAAACGAGATTTATAAATAGTTGTTTAACCAAAGGAAATACAGTTGTATTTTGCCCCAACTATTCAGATGTGAAATAAACTTGTATTTGGGTGTGCCATCATCTGTCTATCTGTCATACCTTCCATCATGCGTAACTCTGGACGTAATGCTGATTGAGGGCATCAGTTAAATAAACATATTAACCAGCACGTGACCTTTTGCACCTTTATGATAAAGATGTGTTCTCCATTGCTAGGATGATGGTCTTTTTTGCATACAAAAGCGTTTTATGATGTTATTAACTGTGTTTGCAACTCAACATGTATTGCTTCTAGACGGCAGAACCGTTACAAACATAGTAATGATAATGGGAACATACGTCGACATAAGTGATAATACATTGATGTCGATTCAATCAACACGCTATCTGCAAGCGATTTATATAAGATTTCGTTTCAAGCTTGTGAACATATTTAATTGCTAAGAACGTTACTTTGTATACTTATGCTAGCCTTTTTGTGAAGTGATCATCCGTAAAGATTAGTATATATTTCTTAAACAAACATGTCCTGTGTGTAGTATGTATTGCTACGTGTGCGATTTCGTAATAGCATCATCATTATTCTATAATAATTTCCTCTTTGAATTATGATCACAAACATGTTGCTAATGTGCATTCGCCTGTTACATTTTTAATTGATTTGTTTTTAAAAGCTTTTAATATATTGGATAATATGTCGCTTTCGTGGTTTGAAGACAGTTATAAGTCGCAGCATGGTATTGTTTCAGTTGTAATGGATTAGTCGCCAGATGAATGAAACACATAATACTGATAAGATCATGTATACCTGAAAAGACACGTTAAGAATTTGGGTTTTATGTTTTAATATATTCTTATAGGCATAACTGACTTATATAGATGAATGTATTTACATCCACAAAGCTCGTTTGATTTAACATCGTATATCGAAATCGTACATCCCTCCAATATATCGGAACAAATGCAACTCCACACACTTTATCAGGAGAGACCGCTAGTCATTTTGTTAAAGTGAATGAGCAATTTCCTATAAACTACACGCAATTCAATACGATAATAAACATAAAAGAAAGATTCAACCTGGGATTACCGCCTGCGAACGCTTAATGTAAAGCATTGGAGTTTTAACCGTTAAATGGCTAACTTTATCTCAAACTAAGCACATAATGAATACACGAAACACATCCGTAAACAAAATAAATATCATAACATCATATCATCCTTATGCAAAATAAAAAGCAATACTAGAGTTAATATTTCAATTTAACTGCAATCCAATTAATCAATAACGTAAGAAAATACAATTGTTAAGACACAATGACAGACCACCCACAAATAGCATCACTAGCAAACACGTGAGGTCGCAGATGACGTATCATCTTCGGCATTAATGGATACGTATGAAATGTAATGTGGATGTATATTATTAATTCAAACACTTAAATCTAGTCTTATGAAAACAGTAACACATGAATAACACAACAAAATAAGACACCTACTACATTTATAAACATTAACATGCATACAAATGGGACACACATACAAATACGCCGGATATTAGTCTTTGCGTTCATTCGATTATGCACTATACCCATAAATTGTTTGCGGTTAAACAGTTAAATACATGGCTGTATTGTAGTGATACGCTATCTTGTATCCAATCACATATCGTTCTGAGTAACGTAGATAGTGGTCACCGTTTTCTGTCATCAACAAACTTCTCTCTGCAATTAAAAAAACTGTTAGTTAATGAATTTCATTTGCATATGTCGACATATAGATAATGCAGAATTTGAATGACCGATTTGTATGATTCAATTTTGTTTGCAAACTTCGCTTTTTTTCTGTCCGACAGAGCATCGTGTCGTGTTCTGACCCTCAGCATGCGTACACTTTCTATAATGGCTTAACTTTATTGCAGCACATACATAGAGTGTACATGCCTGAAATTTACTTGCCATATACTATTAACGGCGTTACAACTACGGTCAAGCATGTGCACGTAGCATTTCAGTGAGCCAATTTATTTCCAAAGTATTTGTTTTTGCTGTCACATAGTTATCTTATTTTAGCTTTGTTCCTTATTTAAAGTAGCATTTGTTTCTCAATGGCCAAACGACCGATAAGATTAGTCTTGGATTATACTGCTTTATGAGTCAGCAATAAAAAAGTAATATTTAGCATTCAAGCTCATAAAAGTATGTGTCTGAAACCTCGCAAATATATTCAGAGTTATAATTTTAGGTAACATGATAAGGGTGAAAAACTCTGACTTTCATGTCATGCTGTATTTAGATATACCATTTTTTTTCTTCGCAATCAACAGTGATCATTATCTTGTTCTTGTCCTAGACTATTTAACATGACGACTAAACGACATTCGAAGTATTTTTATTTAAACATCGCCTTTTTATGTTTCCATATCTAGTATCTCCTTTAAGTAAGAAACCATAAGCAAGTTAATGTGCTTGTTACACTTCTTTAACTTCTTAATAAAAAAAATTTGTTTTTTTTTTCCTTTTTTGCTGGATATATTTGCCTTAATAGAGGAAAAGGCATAACTGACTACAAATTGTCAGGTTGTGTTTACAATCGTTGAATGTAGACTTAAAAATACCACCTCAATTTTTTTTCATAAATCATTAATAATATTTGAAATAAAACCAACCTAAAATAATTTTTGCCAACATCAAATGCATCATTGTACTTAGCATAGTAGTTATATATTAATATTGTTTTTCTATAAGTCGCTTCTATATCAATTAGATGTTAATATGTGCTCTTGAAACGTTTTTGACGGTGACGGTCAATACCAGTGTTGTTTCTGAAGGTCAATCATTAGAAGGCAAACAATTTGTATTTAAATGTTGGTGAATTCCAAGAGCCATTATTGGTGTCAGCTCTTTGTTCGTACGATAGTTTGTGTCGGATCCATGATAAATATACCTCTGAGTTGAATAACACTGGCCGCCAATATATCCGTTCATGTATAAGGAAAGACACAACAGGTGTTAATAAACTCGACGAGATCTTTTCAATTGTAGACATGCTTATTTTAGTGAAACGATATAATGCTTTGGTTTTATGTTTCTCATAAAACATGTTCTATATAAAATATATATTAAAAAGTACACTTTTCTCCTAAAGGGTTTAAATGGTTGCTTTAGACGGAGCACATGGGGCATAAGTAGGTCTTACATTGTCTTTACGCGGTAATAATTTGACGAATATGTGTGTATTTTGTGATTGCATGTTTACACTCGTTTGCTTATATCCACAATATGAAAGTGAACCGACTAGATGTACGTAGATGTTTCACCAGGATGCGTAAATGGTCAGTGTTAATACTTATCAATCACACTGGTGAATGACCATAATTTAGTCTTTACAAATGCAATTGCGTACATAAGAAACTACACGAATCTTAAGACAAGATTTACCGAGATGGCTCTAGTTGGATCATCTGAGTGCGGTATTTCGAAAGTGTTATATAAGTGTTTATAAATCACGAGTCTCCTGTAAAGTGATCAGTAGATGAACCTACATTTAAACAATAAAACCATTAAGCCTTGCGTTTTCAGAGGAGATAGTGTTACAGTTTCTGTATAAGAATTTAGTTTTAGCTCGTGTGAACTAAATATGCAGCCAACCTAGACGATCTGAACACCTTTGTATTAAACTGGGGTTATCCAATAATAATTCCTGTTAAGTGTCACGACAATATTGCTGTTATGCAAATGTTTTTTAATCATTTTTTAAACATCACATGATTAACGACAACGACGAAGGATTACGGCCAGCCATCATTCACAATAGCTCACCATTGCGTCCTCAGGCGAACTAATAATTCAAATCCGTCTGACGTTTTTATTCGAAATGCTCTAAAACTAATTAATATAATATAAGTGGTTGAATGCATGCATGAGCTTTAAGCTCACATTAGTTATTTGTTAAATGGACTGCATGCACCAACATTGCCATGCACCAACAATAGTTTGTAAACACATAGACATATATGTTATCTTCACAATCAAAACAGATATTTATATTTATTTTTAACGAAGTATTTATAAATAACGATATAAGTTAAACATACATTAACTCCGACTCATGTTTAAACACGTAGATAGTGGCAGCAATTAATAAAAAATAATGTATACGAAAAGAGTGCACACAGTTCAAACTGGGAATAACTTTAACAGATTATGAACATATACAGCGGCACTAAACAAAGTCCTGAGTGTGCAATTAAGTGAGATATAAACCTTAGGGGAAATCATTATATCGCATCAAAGTCAATTTTGTGTGCAACGTTTATGGATGTGTAGTTGTAATTACAATGGTAAGATCCAAACTTTATGCAAATGCTTATTGATACGTTTCAAGAAATGTATGTGAACATTGTCAAGCGACCGAACCATTTTGTGAAGTTGTAATGCAAATTAAGTAGTTTACAAATACATTAAGAGACACAGAAAGAACGATTCATAAAAGTGGTAATGACGACATTAAAAGTCCATATGTAGTTATCATAATAGGAATTATATGGCAACTGCTTTGATACTGCTATATTTTACTACAATGACCTACAACCAGATATTCTTAAATTAGAACTGGAAACTATGCGTTTAACCTTCAATTGAAATGCCTGTCCTGATATTACGAAATTGTTCAATATGTGTCAAATGAGAATGTTTATTGTGTTTAACAAGATTCTTTTTTGTATTCCGATCATACAGTGACCTTACATGAACACTCCAAATTAAGTATTTTGTCGCAATATACTTTTTAAAACGATTTGAATGTTTGCGCAGAAGGTCTTTACTCCACTGTATTTGAACACGTAACACTGTTTCCGGCCTAACTGTTAGAACACACAAAGTTTTAAAGTATATATTAATTTTAAATCATTTACGTATGTTGAGGACTCATATAGTTATTACGCAAGGGTAGTCATGTTTGCAAAATTATATGTTAACAGGAGGAATCAAATACACAATTTGAGTACTGGTTGTCTGAATGTCAACCATTTTTCGACTGAATATTTCGTTAGCGATACCGTATTCGTTTCAGTTGCAGTACGGCAGATTACCTAACCAGTGAGTTGTTTCATAAAATAAAGCATTGCTGCACTTCATATGATTGGTTCGCATTTCCGTTTATTCTTGTCTTATATTATATTCAGATTTTCGTATTTGTTGTATATTAATAATTGATCATTGTGATTTTATTACATTTGATAGTGGAATTGGTTATGTGTGTTCAATTTTACTCAAAGAAAAACTGATGCGATAAAATAATATTTGTTTATCAATTGCCGTTTCAGACATGCAGTGAGAGTATGTTGATATTTGAAGAAATATTAATGATCTTCGAGAAGTAGTGTCATTTGTTAAGTGTAGGAAATATTTGAAATACGTCTCAAATAGATTATGCCAAGGTTAACACTTCAGATCAAACAAGAATGAATTTGAAAATAGCTAATTGACAATATCTTAAATGACTCGATCAGAAAATCAGTTACAAGTCCCAAATACATCTTAAATCCAGGGCGAGAGCGCACCATGTCACAACTAAATGTTTCAAATTGTCTATCACAGACCATACTTACGCTTCAGAATTACCAGTTTTAGAATAGTTAAAACAGTAATCTCATGAGCCATTTAAACCCGTAATACATGTATGCGGTGTCAAACAAACGCATACAACTGCTATGTGTGTCGTTCAACGTATGGATAAAGATGTAATTCAAACAAAACAAATGGAGAATATCGCATATTCAGCATGTTTATAAGGAACCTAAACAAAAGCAAGAAAGATTAAGTATTCACAAATATGTTTCCGTCTAATTGTATGTTTCCATCTAGCAGAACAATAAGTATATATGTGAATGCTAAACACCGATGCAAGTTCGATTTTCACCAAATATACACCTAGTACCGTTTCCGCCAATTAGTTAACACAACAGACCACACTGAATGTCAACTAAATACGTCTTGACCATTAAATCTTTGCCCATGAACACATGGATATGTTTGTATTATATAAAAGGTATTAAACAATGAAATGTTGTTTTTGTTACTCCAATATTTCAGGTAAGTTTTCTCCGGCGAAACTGTAGTTTTATGTCAACAGGACATATCTCACTAGCAGACACTAATATATTATTACGAAGATCTCTAAACATCGGCGAATATTTAATGCATGAAATGCGGTATGCCTTCCTAATTTTAATTGTGAACCTTTACTTATACATTACTATGTTGGGTTAATACGGGTTATAATGGAAAACACATGTATGTTTAATACAATACAAATACAAAACATTGACATAACTTGCAAGATAAGTCCTCTGGTTGTATTTTAACAACATGTGTGTATCGTCTCAAATCAATGACTGAGTACATCAAACGATGTTGCATATAACACAGAAAGCATTGGCACATGGTATGTTTTAGTGCGCATGCGTGAATATTGCGGTCGAAAATTTATCAGATTTCAAGTATCATTGTAGGCCGATACCAGTCGAATAATAAAAAGTGCGTCCAATTGTGGCGAAGTTACCATATTTCCCAGGCAAGGAGAGGGTCCGCAAGGAATTAAAGCAACTGAAAGATAACCCATTTGGAATGTCCAAACAGTATCCAAAAGAAGTGATGGATACCTGGCGAAGACTTACCCCAACAATGAAAAAGGCAAGATCCGAAAGAATGAAGGCGTTTCTTAAAATTGACAAATTGTACATAAACAAACACGTTTATATAGAATAGGACTTTCGTGAGATGTCGTTAATGTCATCGCATTGACTGTAGAAGGACTTTCTGCTCGTAGTGCTCATATAGTACATTTACATCTTTTCTATTCAACCACAAACAATATATGCTTAACTGAAACGTGGACAAATAATGACTCTATAATAGATATTCAAGGCTACAGTAAACCTATTCATTCTTTTAGACGATTGCAACACCGTGGAGTGAAACGCTCGAGTGGTGTTATTTTGATTGATATAAAAGCCTGTATTCGCAAAGGTTAAACATTAGTTCAAATGACATTGATAACATTATTGGGCTTAAATTAGCTAACTCATGTTTAAATATTGAATCTAGTGTATACCTTTGTGTTGTAAACATTGCATCCGAAAATTCCCCTGCTTATTTTGTTTGTACTTATGTATTTTTCAAATGATTGAATGTGGAATAAAATTGTAATTGTAAAAATGTAGTTTGAAGCAATATTTAGAACGTGTGAACATCGTTTACAATAGCTCAACATGGTCACTTCGTCCACATGTGAACTAATAATGCAATGACTGTGCATTAACAATGCCCTGAAACTAAGTCATGCAATGACAGTGACTGAATGCATGCATGCACTTTTAGATCATATTAGTGATTTGTTTCATGCACCTCCATGCACCAACATGCAACATACACCAACAATACTGTATTCATATGTATTATTTTATCTTCACACGATATCTATTATTTAAACGCGGTATTTAAAAATGTCGATGTATATGGAATCTGAATAAAACAATGTTCATCTTGAAACACGTATATAGTGCCAGTAATACATAAGAAAATGACTACGTAAACAGTGCACACAGTTGAAATGATATAGATAATATGAGATTTATGGTATTAAAAAAGATAAATTAGTATTATTTAAGTAGTATTTAATACATGCCTGGCAATAGTAATACATACTCAATTTTGTATTTGTATAAAAAGGCCCTTTTCATGAAATACAATTTATCACACACGAATCAGCCAATCCGATTCATAAATACATAGGGACAATACAACTTGAGTAACAGTATCTGATGAGAATTTCATACTTACACTTGCTCGTCTTTTATTTTGATGGAATCTGACCAACGGCCTATACAATACATAACATTGAAGACAACACGAAGTTCAACAAATATACAATCAGGGGTCGCTGCCCTTAAATAGATAATTGGGGTTGGGGTGAAAACTGATGATTGACGCGCCGAACCTCACACTTAATCTTGAAGTAATGAGCATTTACATTAGAAAATTGCTATTAAATTAAAAAAAAAAATACAATGTTTATTCAATTCAATTGTAATGTATTTACACCATGGTTATAACATTTTGTGTTACATGAACCTCTTTCCAGAAGGCAAATATACATTATCCAATGTTTTGTATTTACTTATAATACCTATTTTTTACTATTGTCTACATATTGCAATATGTGATCGACGAGTACATCGATTTTATGCTGCGGGAGGAGCCGCTACGAACAACGTTTTGACAGACATGACATCGTGTGTAAAAAAGGTTTCTGTTGAACCTTTAGTTGTCATTACTTTGCATGGGAGTTTTGGTGCGGTATTACTTCCTAAGTGACCAACGAGCTGTCCCTTTTTTCAGTTTTCAGTTATTCTAGTTGGACTATTTTGTGGTATTCTTCGCACACAACGCACATCCTTGAAATCCCTTCACCTTCCGACCACAATCGGGATTGAACCCGGGACCTCCCGGTTCCAAATCAGGCAGACACTCTGCCGCGTCGCTTTAAAAGCTAGCTCAAATAGAAAGGCAGTATAAGTTTTCATTTGACCGAACCCTGCTCCAGATCTTTTGATTGGAATGTTAACAATTATACAGTTTTATTTTATTTTTAGTTTGTGCCTGTTGAGTTAGTGCATATTTGTATATTTCGCTGTATTGTTTAGCAATGTATCACTTGTCATCTATAAAAAAAATCGTGCTGAACCTATACTTACTATCCTGTTCGGCCTTACTTACGTATCGCCATGTTTATATGCGAAACTGTTCAAGCGCTCAATTTCAAGTATATATTTACTTTATGTCTGAAATAACAAAACACCCGTTTTAGATACAAACATAAGTAATATTATTAGGAAAGTTATTTCCGCTACCGTGGTAATATAACAAACAAACAATTAAAATGAGTAAAGCGTATTTCACCGCCTTGGAGCATTGCTACATTTTGGGCTTAAACCGAGTTGATGGTTAAATAGCAAATCAAGACTTATTTGATTTTTAGTGGTCAGAAAACACATTTAAAAGAGTGGATATTGGGGTCGCTTCATTTTGACGACATCAATATGACAGCATACTTATCATTTAATGTAAGTAAACCTTACTCAACGTGATATGTGTATAATGTACATAATATACACGTTGACTAAAAAGTGAATAAATTACGCCCGCCCGAATGAGTCCGGAATGAAAATATGGTAGGTTAAGCAGAATAATATGTAAAGTGTTTTTATGTTGCACTGTTTTGCACACAAATCAAATTATAATATACAAATATATATTGGAAGTATAAGTGTTAGTATAAGTGATACAAATAGATGATACAAGTATTCGCTCAGTGTTGAGCTGGTTATTGTTGAATGGATTTTTTCTATTGATGTTTAATGGAAAATATGTTTTTTATATTTTCAAACCAAATCTTAATACCAAATTCAATAAAACAAAGAGAAGAATTATTAATTGCAAGTATTTGGGTTTCATTCACCTGTATTTGACTAAATTCAAACAGGGCGCAGAAAAAAATAGTGTGTACGAATTAATATAACATATGCGACTAGCTTATCGAAGTAGCCACGCAATTGCTAATACAATCATAAAACGTTGTGATTGACAAACATACATAAACATTAATGCTTTAGTGGTTAAACACCCTAAACGGCAGGCATATTTAACATAAAACAACTCCTGACATTTACTGGAAGTGTGGTATCAATTAATCACAAACTGCATAGGGTAGTTCCAAAAGAAAATCATGAAAACTTCAATTTCCTCGATGTGCATGGTAAAAAGCATACTGATATTCACCATTGTATACAATTGTAAAATTGCATACAGTAAACACATAGTTCAATGTTATATTACATTTCAAATAAATTATTTACAAGCAATTACTGCCCGCTGACACAAATGTAAAGGAACAAATTGTACTTGTAAATGTACCAAACGCGACAATTTTATTTTTTTTTAGCAGGATTGGACACTGCAATCGAAAAATGTATACACAGGTTTGCATGAATATAACTTTATACGTTTGATGTTTCAACATTTGCATTATTTTAATTTACTGTAACAGACAAATGATTTCTCCTCTGATGTTTAGTTTAAATGTGTCCTTAATGACGTCGGTGTACTGTGATAAACGAAGCGCTGTTTCAGATGGTCGTAAACTAATTGAGATCAAAGTCAATTTTCTTTCTATAATCAAGAAACACGACAATATGAGTTATAGTGCACTGTTACCATGGTAGCTGGGATGATATTTAACTATGATGCTTTTTGGTTGTACGTGTAGTTACTTGATTCGTTATGATGATCAGCGAACTTTGGGAAATGAATAAGGAGCAACGGCCTTTTGGATTCAAGTAATGATATACGATATATATGAGCTCATTAAAAGTAAAAAGTACAATGTCACTGACCATTCCAAAATAGTAAATAAATTTGAATCAAGAGTACACATGGCACTGTGTCAATCGGACTGAAATTTAAATGCTGTATACAATGCGTTCAATATTTCCTCAAAAAGCATTAAAAAATTATACAAAAATTATATAGCATAGTAGTTTGACGTATACTGTTCATGTTAACGCAATCTTTTTAAACATATAGGTCGGCGACCCCATTATATATTTCTAGCAAATTGTCAACTAATGTCAAACAAATTAGATTGAAGCAATCAGCATTGACATTTTGAACGCCTACAGTTCGCCTGCCTAGAAGCAGTTTTATATTGCTTTAATAATTTAAGGTAAGTACATAACGTTAATGTAAAACACGTCAATATTTAGTGGACGGATGTCCATGAATTCATAAATGTAAGCAGCAAATTGGAAGGTAAATTCTAGACGATCTAAATGAAGTGTTTCACAAGATAAACATCAACCTTATGTGTGCCGAATCATTATTTTAGGTTCATCACGGATTCTAAAATAAATACATTCAAACGGAAAATCACGATGCACTAAACACGACATGGGAAACATATGTACAATACCATTGGCGGACATGTCAACAAGGTCGTCAATTGTTTTTAATAACGAGGTTTGTTTCAGAAAATAAACGATCGTACCATAGTTTAAGTATCTGTATTTATTAGGAAATTAATTAATGCACTAACGACTACTTTTGAGAATAAAACATAAGAGTGTGCATGCGTGTTTATTGTTAGTATGTAATTTCATTGCTATTGTTTTGAGGTTTTAAACGCAAACAGTTGTTTCTAATTTAACTCGTAACCTATGGCAAAATATAAATAGCGCCACTAAAAGCAAATTTCATATGCGTGTAATATCTACTCTATCTGCAAGGATCGTCTATTTATCTTGCTAAGATACGATATTATACGAGCTGTTATTTATACCATATTTCATTAAACGAATTGAGGAATTATTTTGACCAGTGTCATATATTGTGTGTATCCTTTAAAAATAACCAAGATAATTAATATTTACGTAAACTTCATGATAAAACTGGTAAGTTATTAATATTACGTGACTTCACTTGACGTTAAAACGTCATTTTAGCAAAATAACGTAACGCGATCGGTCAGTTAAACACACATAAGCCAATTCAAACGCTCTTACAGTTATGGCACACACGTTTAGGAAAAAACATATTCGTATGGTTAAATTACAGAGAAAATACTATTTTACATTTAATTCCCGCATTCGAATGATTACACTCCAAGGTTTATATACACGAGAACCTTGTCGTAAAGCGGACGCTACAGTTTGTTTATCAGGTCACCATAATAAATGAAGCTTGGAAGTTAGTTATTGTGTAGTTCGATCAATCATACATACACGTACAACAATTACATGAATAATTCTCTACAAGCCGTGTACTGTACCAATATATTACCCGATTTATTTAATAACAGACATCTTATGAAAATACATGCGTTTTTTTTTTGTAACGTTCCATAGCAAAGTTGACAATATGGTAGGTTTACGTTATCAAAGTTAATATCTAGGGCAATACTGATGTTATTAAAATGAAACAGTAAGTACTTCTCATTCTCTAAATGGATTTTCCTACAATTCTACTGCAATTTGCTCAACAATGAAAAGTTATTTACGGACTTTTACTGCTTGACATGGGACACTTTTTTTCTGAGCTGAATTAGTGCGGTAATTGGTCCCTTATTGGCCTCCTAAAGACTGACGCATCGCGTGATGTAAAAAGTCAATTCATCAATGTGTAAATTGTGCCCATGCAAATAGTTCAGTAACACAGATTGTATGGAAATGAAATATTGTGTATGCAGTGCAAGACAACAAATACGTTCTTCCAGACATAGTACACACCATTGCAAGATAAAATGTTGACATCCATGCGGTTATGCTTTGTGAAATGGGTTTCAAGAGCTAGCAAATTGTATCCTTGTGATTTTTAAAATGAAAAATAATCATAAGACATTGATTAATGCAATCTATACATACAATTGACTATTGATTCTTCACTGCACATCTACACGCTTTGAAATATAAATGCATATATCTATACCAACAAAAGTGCCTTGAAGTCGACCCTCACGAATACGATAAACCATCAGCATGAACAACAAGAATTGCATCTATGCATTATAATCATTTTCTCAAATTAGTCAGTATGGTTACTAATCAATCTTGACAGTGTAATGTTTCACGTGCTTGCAATATACAAATATATCGTTGTTATTATACGTTGTAAAGTGTCACTGATGCGATTAAAGACGCGTTGGTTTTTCAAACATGTAACACAACACATGAGTTTGTGGGTTCTGATATCGCAAATTGCTGCTGGTTTCTTACGATTTCGTTTTTATATGCGTTCAGCCATCCGGCGTTCACTAAGTAGAGTTTGTCTCAATTACTCGAAGAACAATTCCTAGTAGTTAAGATATGATGTGTATCTTAACTTGCAATTAATAATTCAGATGTAAATACATTTAAATATATGCAAACATTATGTGCTATCCATATAACTCATACTCCCGAGGGCTCACTGTGTGTTAAACAATATTATGTTCACACATAACGACTAAAACCCTACATAATTGAAAAACAAGCAACAACAATTGATTCCATTACATGAAATAATCCTACATTTAGTACAACCTGTTTTAATGCAATTCCAACGGTTGTGTAATTGCGACTTACTAATTAATATAAAGTGTGCTTAACACATACATCGCTACTGTCATGTGTCGTTTTAAACAGTGTATTAATTTTATGATCGGAATCTTCTTTATTTATTTTCATTTATTATGTATACATTTGACGAGCTTAATACAATGCGTTTAAAATGAGTTAGTTATATTTAACAGGAATTGACGTCTGTTTTCATATATATTATGAGATATACAACTCTAGACTGTCACTGAAATCTACTGTGTTTACGCATGGATTAACTCTATGATTTCATAGGTTATTTAGTATCAATTATAAAAGCATAAGTGATTTGCAATAATGGACTTTAAAAAAAAAGTGGCACAAACTGTGTTTATATTGTTTGTGTAAATTGCTAAGACACTATATGCATCACGCATGTCAATTAATAGAAATGCAAGTATACATGTATTTGCATTCTAGCTTCACACGGTCGGCGCCGTTGATGGCAAAAATATTCATAACACTATTCAACGTCGCTGATGAAACGTGATGTACGTGAACATTTATGAGTAGGCGCTGTTTGTATAGAATTGATACTTACATATTCAAATCAGTTCACTTCGTATGTAATTTATTGAATGCTCAACTGCAATACTTGCATAATCATGCATAACAAGCATATCGACTGATTGTAATATACAGTATCGGCAAAACATGTTTTTTGATATAAAATTATGACAAACGAAAAGTTACCTGTTCATTAACTGGATCTTAATGTACTCGTTCTTAATATTATTATTTTATTTATATGAACACATAATATAAGCGTATTCATCAAATATAACTGATGCCAAAAATACGTTGAACACTATCGGTTTAGATGTATAATTTGAACATGTATGCGCTGTATTGACACTACACATGTAGCGATACCTATATTTATATTTATAAATTCTAAGTTAATGACATGAAACACAATACCAACTAATCAAGTCATAAAGGTCTTTGAAGTGTGTATTTTGTTCCGCTTTTTTTTGTTCTGCGAGTTTGCCGTATTTTAGTCACACATGCGTAAATCATATGTATTCTTACTTATCGGATAGTAGACAAATGTACTTTCTCTCTAAAAAAAAATAAGCATATACTTTTCACCACTGTGCATACATTTTCTTATGGCGTGTATGCCTATTTTGTTTGAACCCATTGAAATTCGACTGACCTTTCAAAAAGTAGGGCCGTCTGGGGTACGTTTTTATGTAATTAAAACTTTGGTCGTGCGACAAAAATTTATAAACGATAAAAATTGAACTACTTATAGGGGATAGGTTCACGGATCAGTATGTAGAATCATGCAGAATTCGGTACGGAACTCATGTATTTCATTTCAAAAATGTATTTGAAATGAAATGTGAAACCAGAAATATCAAATAAATGATGACATTTGATCGTGTTGATGAGGACGATCTACTCGGTTTTCGTATCACCTTATACATACAAGATTGTCGTATAGCAAACGGGATTGGTGTTGTTTATTTCAATAATTGCGGTTATTGTATCATTTACATAGATGTATCTAGTTGAGTGGAAACTGTCTGATACGGTAGCATTATTTACGCTGATTGTGATTTATTAATTTACAAATGCATGCAACATTTACCATTAAGTAAAGGAAGGCGTAATCCCAGAAAATGTATTGATACGTGTCCGTGTTTTATCGATATTAAGTTATGATTTGTATTGTATACAATGTTTTAAGGCATACAATATTTGCCAGTATATATACCACTAAACAAAGCACTTTGTTTAACTTCAATGACGGTAACTACCATATGAGTCGTCATATGATCTATAGTAGAGATGTGATTTTAATTCGAATTATATTTCCATTATTTAAGTAATTTCACGATTCACATTACTTTCGCCTCGTTCCCATGGTAAGTGGTAAAGGGGTGAGTACACTAAGGTTATACACTATCATTATCCTACTCGTTGATATGGTATATGTTGTGTATTTAGATAATGCCGCTATGCCGCGCACTTTTTTAAATGAAGCGTAGCAACGCCCCGTCCAATGTTCTACATAACTGCATGTTGACCTCTGATCTGTGTTAGTTAGTTGTTAGGCATTGAGTGCTTCTATCGTTTTATGATAATAAAGTAGCCACTGACATTTTATGCGTTACACTTCGTTGTTAACCCAAACACAACAGTATAGTGTTAACATTACAGGGGTATTTTCTCAATGCCATGTGTTAATGAACGGATTTTAGACAATGATTAACTTATCTTCTACAAGGGACCAGTTTTAATAAATACGATGTACGTTATTTGTGCAAAGATATGGACAATAACGCATGCAAACATCAATTATCATTTGTTCAAGTAAAACATATATACATAAAAACTCATGTCTGTGTAAACGATCAAACGTTACCAAAAACATGCATCAACATTTACATTTATTGGAGTCAGTTTCAAAACAATTCAAATGTGTAATAGAATTGTTTCACATTTCACATAGTACCCGTTTTAGTTTTTTTTTAAGGACAAACTTTTGACTACTTTTTCTAGGTCGGTAAAGTGTTTCAATCAACACGGTTGATTAAGACCGCGTACATTTCGTTTTTCCGTATCAATCAATCAATGAAAAAAAATGCAAACAGTAACATTTCATTCAGTACAATAACACAGTTACGTTAAACATTTAATAAATATCGAGGCTAAACTAGTCATAAAGAGGTATAACAATCTTTGAATTGACCTCTAAGAAGCCGTAACCCCAGCTTAAATGTGTATTTTATATTTAATTTCGTATTGTATATATTGTTTTGGATTGCATATGAAAAAGGTAATTTACCGGAGATTAAAGACAAGCGCACAAGCGATTTTTTCCTGATAGTGTGTCTGGAGTTTCATTACNACCAGTGGAAATTTACAAACATTGCATATATGAAATGCATCTGGCCATTAAGCATTAGTTTTCATTGTTTTTGAAGCATACACGACATATCGTAAGTCGTGGGTCAATTTACCCCACCCACTAATTATCAACAGTGTCCATTGGTATCTCAAGAGCATTCTTTTAAGACGATCATTTATTGCAACCAAAAACAGTTATGCAGCCCAGGGATATCTCATTTAAGTAAAAATAAGCAACTAATTATCTAACTTAAATTCCTCTTAATACATTCATGGTTAATATAATGTGAATACAATATATACTTCACCCATTTTATATGAATTGCAATATTATTAAAATAACTGTGCACAAATTGTCGAAAACCATATTTTTGAAAGCCTATATTTTCAATTTGTTCAAAATGGAATTAAATAACATATACTGATTTGATGTCATTTAAGAATATTATTATCTCTATATAAGAATAACATGTAAGAGTAAAACGTGTGTAGGGTCGTGAAAACATATGATACAGTATTGTAATAATTGGTTTAAATACATTTTAACACTTTAAAGCGAGCAATTTTTGCTCTCTTTACAAAATCAAGTTTTTGGCTGCAGTTCTATCAATCACGAGATAACTTGATACATATTTATGCGAAACGTCCTTTACAATAGCATCTATATGTAAATAATACGAGTGTAAAGAAATAGTTTCGTCAAAAAAATACGATAGGACTATAACATAACGTATTGTTTTGTCATTAGTATCGAAAGACCAAAAATATAGTTTAATCATTTGTTTAATATATGATTCAAATATATTTTTTTATTTCAAAAGTGTTCAAAGATACTCTATTTGGATACATATTATAGATTATCAACATCCACAATCAAAGAAACTCATTGGCAAATCTGGCATTGTCTCATTTGAAATAATAAATATATATGCACACACTAAACATAGTAGTAAACATATTGCATTCTTCAGGCTATTTACAATTATTTAAATATATACTTCTGTACTTATAGACATATTGCATCAATTGTAACGTGTAAAAGCTATTTATTACAGAAAGATACCAATAAATGATGTGTATAAGTATTGAAACACCTGAATGCTTTCAAATATTATCATAAATGCATTCAATCCTTTTACACTGTTTTAGCTATTTATACAAGTCGTGCATATACTACGTTCAGGTTTCAGACACAAGGTCGTCATCATCATTGACGGTGAAGGAATTTGTACAGTTTCCTCGACAGTTCCCACAGCCTTGTAAAAGTCCATGTTTCCTACACGTACATCGTTTTGAGTCGCAACTTTGTCGGCAATTACAGCGTATGACTTTGAGTAGAGGTTCAGGAGCAGGCAGAAGATGTGTCCTTACTGGAATCAATTTGTTGTTGGATATTTCGCAGCCCAAATCTACTGCATCCAGTTTGTTGTTTCCTCGCCATATCTGTGTATGAAGTTATGTGCGCAGTGAGTGAAAGGAAAGGCAGTCTTGGTCGGTGGTAATGTCTCCACTTGGACGGATGTTTTGCCTGTGCAAACCTTCTGGGTAAACTTCCGGAATCTCAGGATCTCCCTTCTAAAGAAACACCGTTGTTGAGAAGAATCATTGCCTCTTCACTTCAAGTTGTTATCTCGTTTACGTCTGGTTTTTCTTCATAAAATATGTCAATGATCTGTCTGAATTCGGACTGGTTCTGAAATGCTTCAGTACGACTTCTTTGCTGATTCCATATATCATAGAAGTCGTATCACATCCTGTGTATGCATGTATGAACGGAAGTATGTTGCATAACTCTGGTCCAAAGACATTCTTCGTTTTCTTGATATCCCATACTTTCTGTGTCAGATTTGATCGCCTTATATCCGATTTATACAGCAGATTGTGACTTGAATCGTTTCCATGGTGACACAATAAGACAAGCACGTCAGTGTCCTCACCGACAACGACCGTATCATGTGATGTTGCTTCTTGAACTGCAGTGCTTACAATCAACGTATCAGCGTCATCGTCTGCTTGTATTGAATCCATGTTGTTCCCCTCCCCAACAAAAAACAAAAAGCCTCCCAGCAATTTGAATCAGTGTTGGTTTCATTTTCCGCGTCCTTTTTGATCGTAGAATATATGTTCATTATATAATAGCATACTTCAGTATAATTAAGTACGTGCTGGGTGGCATGAGTGGCATAATGTTAATAACCACTTGTGAACAGACCCAATCCAAATATCATTGACAAGCAGCATAATTATACGTTTAAATTATCTTTTTTCTGATTATAATACATGAACTAATTCCTAAAATGGATTATTCAGTTAATATAACATACCATGCTGAATTAGAAAGATGGCCAAAGCTCCTTGATCATCTGATCTTGTCACATACTTTATACATTACTGCGTCTGCACAAAAGGCAACAAAGATTATCAAACACAGGGAATGGGTTTTTTATCTTAAAACTATATATTTGCTTCAAAATTAAAATCTGTACATCAAAGTAATAATGGTATACAGGAGTTAGAGACACTCAACGAGGTGGGCGATCTTACTATTTTCTCAAAACTGTGTTATATTGTATGATTTCGTGTATGTCTTATTGCGATAAGTGTTTAAAATTCAAATCATAGGGGTACAACATGTACTCAATGCGGGGAATCACGTGGTCAGATTTGAGAAAAAATGGCCGCCGATGCCTCGCTTAGATGCAGAAATTGAGTCTTTTAACAGGTACATCTACCTTATTACTTACTTGTTTTTAATCGAATGACGCCTATGATAGGGCCAGCCGGAAGCGGTTTCAGCGAGTATCAACCGTTTTCCTCTGGTTGGTCTGAGTGTGGAGATAACTCATGGCATATTTCGCGATTTTCTGAACCGTCAATTGACATTGAACACGGACAAACATTAATATCACTGTTTTCACACTAATAAGCACTGTTTAAGAACCAGTTGTTCATGTGGACGCATTTTGGTTGACAATAAATGGATAACTCGATTGCTCATGGCGTTATTTTCAAGGCAAAGTTGAGTTTCGATTGGTTTTGATGATTGATATTGAGCAAGGACAAGGCCCATATACATGAACAACTCCTTGAACAACGCACATGTCAAGGATACCGTTTTCTCCGTCAATTAGTATAAAACAACGTCGCAAAGCATTGAAATGTTATCTTATTATTTGAGTAAAACATGATTATTTTCGTCATAAAATCATGCATGATCAAGCAAACAACAGTCATTTTTTGTAATTTAAAACAGTGTTTAAATATGATTATGGATATTTGTTATTAAAGAAGTTTGTGTTTTAGGTGAACAGATACTCCATGAATCACCATGAAAGGACCTGACTACTTGCACAGATGCATCTTGGGTGAAAGAAGTGATGATCACTTGGGCAACAGATTGTTCATCTGCTTGTAAGAACTTATGTTTTTCATATAGTGACTGTTATAATTCTTACCCCTTTTAATGATTCTTTGTAACTGCGGTTTTACTAAAACATATGCATCGGAACACACCAAAAGTACAAATATTAACACTATTTTTAGTTTGAATTTTAAGTTAATTTTAATAAGAAGTTTTAATTAAGCAATTTGATGTGTAGGGAATCCATTTAAGACAAAGATTTCATAACATATCTAAATAAATAAAGAAGCTTGTACATGCTAAAGTTTGGTGTATCCTGATGATTACCAGCCATAAGAGTTTCAACCATGACTGTCAGTTTTGTGTTCTTCCAAATTATTTTTAGATACATTAGTAGGATTATATTTGTGCACTGATACTTTGTTATGTTCATTTTGTATTTACAGAAATGTTGATGTGGAATCAGTCAAAGGATTTGCTGTAACTGTGTACGTCTCTTCATTATGTGGACATAAAGCGCTACAGCTTGTTGGAGATTAAGATCACCATGTACTGTTTTAATGGAGAACGTCTGAGAATATTTTTCTAACAATGGAAATTCAAACCTGAAATATAAATTAGAAAAGATTGTCATGTACATGCTGGAATTTTATTTGAAGTGTAAAACTAGAATAATTGAATTTTTTTTTTAAACACAAACAAAGTTTTATGATAGTAATAATTGTATAAATTTAAGAGAAATCAGTGTTTAAGTGATGTATTTAATTTAGTGTTTGACTTATTTAATACCTAAACAAGGTTGATTGTAAGGGTAATCGAAATAACAATAAGCTGACTTTTAGGGACTTGTTCACAGATTTAGGCATTTTTTTAAGTATGTCAGTAGAAGCCTTAAATTGCTAGATTTTAACCTCAAGATAGAATTTTTGAAGTTATAAAAACTACAGAAAAATATTTGTACCCATGGGGGTTCTTAAATTATTTTGCCTTTACCATTCGGCCATTTTGAATATTATATTTAGGCATTCATTTTATACTTGATATATGTGATCCATGTGAAATGGCAAACTTAAACAGAAAGAACAGAATCATTTAAAATTATGCAATCATTACTGTTTAACATTTTATCCATTACACATGATGATGACTCATAAAAAAGCTGTATTTTCAGTTTGAGTCTTCATCATTAGTGGCATTTTGCTCCATGATTTACAGTATTCTTTTTTATTTGGTATCTTTGACTTAAATTTGGAAAATGGTAATTTTTACTATCTGTGCACAATTCCCTTTGATCTTTATTCTTAGTTTAGTGATCAATGGAATTCTCATACCAATTTTTCAATAGTAAATAAGATTACGGGAAGTACTTGTTAAATAATACGGCCGTAACATTTGCAAAGCCCTCTGTATTGTATCTCAAATTATGCAAAGCAATTCTGTGATTTTTATGTTTTCTACCATTTAATTACTTTTTTTAGTTATAACACCTTACTTACTATTAGTTAATGTAATTTGGGTAAGTCTTAAATGCATTAACTTGTTCAAACAAAAAAAATGAACATATGAAAATATGCATTTGTTTGTGTTGTGTAGTACATTTGCTTCCATGGCAACCAATATTTAAATGATAACATTGTTATTTCTCTACATGTTGAACACAAAATAAAATCACAATATTCACATGGATGTACTTTTCCATTATACCATTCGTTATAAAACAATATAAATACACAAGTCATAATAAAAGATATTGTTATTTTATAAACTGAATTTAGTAGTATTTTTTTCTGAAAATAATGACCATTTCCAAAAGTAGTTCAGTCATGATGTTGGTAAAGCAATCTATGCATGTTAACCAAAGGTCCATTTAAATAGGAAACAACACATATATTTATCTACTTTAAGATAATTGCAGTTCAATGGCAAAACAAGTTGATCTGAATCAAACACAACTTTCATGGAACAATGACAATTATCACAGAAAATCAAAATAGTGTTTCCGATTAGATATCAACTAAAAACCAAAAATCTATTATTGTTGTTCATTTGAAACATGATGAGTTTCAAGCCTTTATAAATATGGTAAAATATGTTGAGTTGTGATATCATACTTTGGATCTACCACCACTGAATAAAATCTTCAGAGAACTGTTTCCATACATTTTCTATACGGTGGCCATGGCGTTGTGGATATGGTGCCCACCTAGAGACTGGGAGGTCATGGGTTCCATCCCCACGGTGGGAGAGTCCTTAAGATCGCCTCCAAAGACACCAAGTACTGGTTCTACCCAGAAAACAGACTCAAGAGCCGTCCACAGTCGAGTAAAAGCCAGATTTGGTATCTTCTATGAATCTATCCAGATTCAAATATTTAATACTTCTACAACCGTACAATACAAGTCTGTAAATGAAATTATTAAAAAATATTACCTTATTTACAAAGATAAAACCTTTGTTTTTCTTCTCCTGTTTTGAAAATCCATTTATAATTATTCAGTGACGCATTGAACATAATCAAAGATAACCTTCCAGTAAATTCAATCCTAGAAGGAAAGTCTTTGATTTTGTTTCACTCTGTTAAATCGTAAATGGTTGATTCAATAACATGCCAGTGTCTTCTGCATCATCCAGGTATTCCAAATTCCAGTCAGCTCCATACATTCTATGCATTCCAGTTTGACATAGATCTAACTAACATTTAATATAAAATTTGCTTCTGTAACATACCTCTCTTCTGTATTTACACAATGCTTATCCAGTAATACAAAAGCATGGCCCGAGGTAATTCAAAATAAACAATCCATTAAACTTTCTTTACATTTGACCTAGTATTGCTCGTCGCGATTTTGCAAACAAGGGAAACAACTGTGCTCTCTATAATGAACTTCATAAAGGTAAATGTAGAACAATTAACCGTTTTTTTTTTTCATTTTCAAGAGAAAAGACATGCTTCTTTTGTCGAAAATGCACGTAAATTCGTTTTTTTTTTTGTATATTGTAACATTTGNGACAATGCGAGGTTGTTTTAGACTTATTGGGCGGAGAAAACGGTATTCCTTGACGTGTGCGTTGTTCACAAAGTTGTTCGTGTATAAATAAGGGCCATGTCCGTGCTCAATATCAATCGTCAAAATCAATCGAAACTCAACTTTACCTTGAAAATAATGCCATGAGCAATCGAGTTATCTATTTTTTGTCAACAACATGCGTCCACATGAACAACTGGTACTAACACAGTGCTAATTAGTGTGAAAACAGTGATATAATTGCTTGTCCGTGTTCAATGTCTATTGACGGTTCAGGAAATCGCGAAATATTCCATGAGTTATCTCCGCACTAAGATAAACCAGAGGAAAACGGTTGATACTCGCTGAAACCGCTTCCGGCTGGCCCTATCATAGGCGTCATCCGATTAAAAGTAAGTAATATGGTAGATGTACCTGTTTGAAGACTCAATCTACATCTAAGCGAGGCATCGGCGGCCATTTTTTCTCAAATCTGACCACGTGATTCCCCGCATTGGTACTTACAAATTAAATTGCCTCCTATAATTCAATTTAAGAACTAAACGACATACCTTTATGCTACATATTTGACCTCTGGTAACATCCTAATATGTTGGTCTCAATGTTCTCGCTGTAAATGCAATGCTTTTAAAGGGACTTGTTAGTCGTCAGATTAACATTCCTGCAAATTTAGAGAAAAAAAGTGTAAATAAAAGTGTGCTTTTTTTTTTTAAATAAATTTGAACATTCAATAAGTTTTACTTCCTTCGTCGATGTATGAACCTAGAACAAAAAGTTGTGTATTACTTTATATTAGCCTCATTATAGTTCATTCATTATACATCATAAACTTGTTGCCTTTGTACTGTATTATTCTCTATAGAATGTATACAACAATTTCAAAAGTTTACCGATCGCATTTGAAAGATATGTGAGGGAAAACATACCTTAGTATTGATATTTGCAGGTTACGAGCAACAAAAAAACAAGAGTAAATGATTTATTCTGCAATCTGTATTTCACTGATCCATGTGACCTGAAATGGAGTTAATATAGAAAAAAATAATACTTAGCAATTTCATGTACTTAATAAACTTGTTTAACTCAACGAATAGGCATAAAATGCGAAAAACTAAGAAAAAATATTTTTCACGAATTTGCAAATTTTGACACAAAAACGCTTCCGAAGTTTTACAAAAATGTGTGCGGACCTCGGTTTAAAGGTTGTTAAAAAAAAACACAACTCATGTATTTACGATGCCTTTGGTAAATATCAACTGTCCAGGTGTCTTTTATATGTAAAAAAGTAGTCTACAAAGTAGTATAAACGACGCAATTCAATAACTTGATGTATGTCTTTGAAGAGGGATCTGATCATCTTATAATCTTCTTTCAACTAGATTTCTGCTCAAACATCGGCACAATTAAGTATTGCTCTGTATTGAAATATAAAAATTCATATCATTTAAAATACAAAACTTATACTTACCGTCTGTATAACTTCAAATCACAGTTGATACCACATCGATCAGAACAGTCAACTTACTTGGTCCGCCATGTTGTACTGTTTCACGTCACTTTAAGAATAAGAATAAGAATAAGAATTGTTTATTAAACCAAACACGGGTCACATTAATAATGACATATGAATCACATATATAAAACAGAATAGTATCAGTAACAAATTATACTAGTGAAATAAGGATATTAATTCGTATTAGATGATACACAATTAAATACAGTTTGATAATGCAAAACAAAAGACATTTTTAACGGAAGAAACAAATGCCTTTTCTCATATCTAGATCTACATGTTTCTTTTAAATAGTACATGCATGTTAAATGTACTCATTATAAATATATATCAACTCACAAGTAATACTAGAGCCTACTTTAAACTATTATGCAATAGTTTGCATAATCATCATTCATAAATAGTATATATAGGATCTGGCATGAGTTGTCATATCATACCATATTTTATTAAACGAGTTCAGGAATTTTGTTAGTAAGCGAGCCTTTGGCGCGCTTACTAACACATTTCCTGGACGAGTTTAATAAAATATGGTATGGTATGACAACAAGTCCGATCTTTTTTATCACATGCCTTTAAATGAGCAAATTAAATAAATATTAACGCATACATAATGATAAATCCCGGAGGTTGTTTACATTTCGTGACGTCATTTGACGTTGCAACGTCATTTCAGCAAAAAATCAAAATGCGATTGGTCAATAAACAAAAACTAAGCCAATAAAAACGCTTGAAAAGTATATAACACATGTGTAATATACAAATATATATAATGGTTATATTACATGGGAAACAGGGTATGACATGTGATTAATAATAGTATGCAACATTTATCTAAAATTACGCAGATTTTAACAAATTACCAAATTAGTTCTTTTATTGTAGGCATAATACAAATTAACATAATTAACATACGATCTTGTTCAAGAGATTTGTACCGAGTTCGAGCCGGACCTTGAGGTTGACGATGTTACATATGCCAGGGAGTGTAGGAGTCTAGAGGGCTTCGCGGGACCACCATTTTCTTGTTGAAAAATGCATGCAAAGCCAGCGTACAGCCAAAATAACCCAGGAAGATCTAAACATTCAGATACTGCTGGATCATGCCAAAGATTTGTACTCTTCCCTTCTTAGGGGCAAAACGACGCTAGCAGATAATACATGTTATGCAATTATGATCAAACTCGAGAGGGCTACAGAGAAGAAGAAACATAAACTTTCCCAGACCTCAAAGACAAATATAGTATGGCTGAATTATCAGCTAAGGATTAACCATTCAAGGGTGTTGATTAAAGCATATCGCACTGGGTGTTGGCTGATGCATTAGCATGCAGTGGCCGATTTGCTATCCATCTTTGCTACAGCTGGGTACATTACCTGCAATCTGCTACTACATGTATCTGCAGCAAATAAGAAGCCTAGAGGTAACGCCCCGGACGTTTATCAAAAGTGCGGTATTGTTTTTCACGTTGTTCGTAGGAGCAATCAGTACTGGGCTGGGCTAGGACGTGATCTTGTCAGTGAGCAAACATTGATGATGTTTTTATAGAGCACATGTGGTCTAACTCGCGGCAGTGGAACGACCCAGGAAATGCAAACCCCTTGGAACCTATCTGCAACATCCGAGCACAACAGTGCGATGCAGTATTTCACAGACCTGACCTATACTTCAAGTCCACAACACAAAAACTCAACTGAGGCGTGCATCAAAAGGGATTATTCTGATCTAGATAAAATGCAGACACAAATTTACAACCTGCTCACCACACACAGCTGACCCTACTCTGAGAAACATGGTCAATTGGATAGTGGCTGGTTCAGATGTGATTGTTCATGCAATTAAGGCGGTTGGGAACACTATCATAAGAGATATCATAGGAAAGTCGGTCTTTGCTTATAAATTCACGAGAAAATACAGAGCCAAAGCTCTTGAGAATAGCTTGGCTGTTATGATCGCTTCTGACAGTTCTTTTTATCCTTCTCTTCTGTTTCAGCGTTTTCTTGTTGTGTCAAAATCTGGAGATCTTTCCCTTGCAGTCGTATTGTCTTATGCACTGAGCTCCCATCCTGTCGCCTTCTTTGAAGCCAAGAACATACTTTGTACAGCAGATAAGCCTCAGATCGCTGAGGCAATTTGAGAGTATGCTGTAGACATATCATGCGAGGCTGTGATAAACTGTATTCATGACACAGATGCATGATGGTGGCACTTTTCTGCATCGTTGACCATGAAGAAGGGCGACTCATATAATGCAATAGCCGAGTCTTATGTAGATTCAAAGAAAGGCATTACGGACAAGCGACAGTGGGGTTCGATGGCTACGAAGACGGTCATTATAACAAAGACAAAACGCACCGGAGACGATGAAACAAACGTGAATCATACTTTGAGTTTCAGATAAGAAATAGAATGAAAAGAATCGCATGTAAAAAAAAGGAAGACGTTTTGTCTCGTGACAGAAACAAGGCCGGCATGATTGCTCTGATCAGCACAACTCTGACTAAAATGGGATGCTATGTTGTTCTGTCTTCAGGGGATGCAGACGTTGACATTTTTAAAGCAACTGTATAACTATTCCGTCGTAGCTCCACAATGTTGGTCGGCTAGGATACAGATTTGCTCATCTTGATCCTGTATTACTCCGAATGGGACAAAAATACAATATACTTCCGCTTTGATGTAAATAAATAGTCAAAGGAACGCAAAGTGTATACTATGAACCTTTTGAAAAAACTCGTGCTTATTCAGGCTGTAATTAATCTTCAATGATTTTCAGCAACGGTAAAAAATGAAGTATACAGAAGTTAGTAAAACCTGATCCTATCATAAGGTCATGTGCTATATCATTATCTATTCCAAATGTCATAAATTGGATTTTATGATTATTCAACTGGACGCCGTGTTGGATTTATGTGTAACATTATTAGCTTACATTTTGTCGGATGATATAAATGTAATATTAATGTGTTCTTTGCTCTCTGAAACCTGGGTATATACACCAAATTCATCAAGTTTTAGTGGATAGTTACATAGTTATATTTTATGATCGGTAATAGGTTTTGGCGGCCATCTGGGCGGCCATTTTGGATGTTGTGTTGGATTTGAGAGTAATATAATAAACTTAAACAATGTTTGATGATCTTGATGTGTTATTTGCCCCCTGAAACCTATGTATAGGCACCACAATCGTCAAATTTGAGTGGATAGTAACATAGTTATGATAATTAATTGGTTTTGGCGGCCATCTTGGCGGCCATTTTGGACGCCACGTTGGATTTATGTGTAACATAATTAACAGCACTTTGTCGGATGATATAACTGAGTTTTTTGCCCCCTGAAACCTGTGTATAGACACGTAATTCATTAAATTTGAGTGGATAATTACATAGTTATGATCATAAATAGGTTTTTGCGGCCATCTTTGCGGTCATTTTCGACGACATGTTGGATATGTGTGTACTATATTTAACTTAAACAATGTCTGATGATCATTATGTGTTATTTGGCCCTTGAAAACTAGGTATAGACACCAAATTCATCAAATTTGATTGGATAGTTACATAGTTATGATCATGAATTGGTCTTGACGGCCATCTTGGCGGCCATCTTAAAAAAAACTTTCCGGAGGTCCGATTGCGGTAATGTTTTTAAAGACCTGCTACACTGCCAGGATCAGTTAAAATACCTGTTGTAGCATTTATTTTTTTATTTTTTTTTTTGGGGGGGGGGGGGCAAAGTGTATATTGACCCTACTATAATTACAGTATAGATGTTATTCAGACAGAGATTAATGTTACCATCAAGTGATCGTTCATTAAAGGCATACGCCCAATTGCGTTTAAACACAAGTAAGGAGACTGCATAAACATATATACATATATTGAAACAATAGCTACATTTATCACATGCTATACCTTGTTTTCAATGTAATACAGCCATTACGTATTTATTATATTACACATGTGTAATACAACATTTTTAAGCGTTTTCAATGGCTACACAATCAATAACTAACCAATCGCATGACTTTATTTTGATGAAATGACGTGGTCAACATAAAATGACGTCACAATAATAAACAACTTTTAGATCTATCAGAATTTGTTTGGTCAATTGAGATGTATTTTATTTAGTTTAAAAGCATGTGATAAAAAAGATATGACACTCGTTGTCAAATCATACCATATTTTATTAAACTCGTCCAGAATATTCGTTAGTAAGCTCGCCAAAGGCTCGCTTTCTAACAAAATTCCTGAAATCGTTTAATAAAAAATGGTATGATATGACAATTCATGTCAGATCCTATATATGTACACTCATCGATACCCTATCGAAATTGTAGCTGCATATCACTAAACGATATTGAAATATACTGCATATAACCATACGATAATCAAATATAATGCATATCACTATTATTTAAATATATTGTTTCAAAGATCAGATAATCACACACGTATTTTCTAAAGATTATTGAACCAGAGTGCATACAACAATTCACATTCCTCTTATGAAATTATGCGGCTTGTTTGTCCCTTCAGAATTCTAATGAATACAAAACTGCCTCCGTCTAGAAAACGATTACGTTATCATATTTCGCACCAGTGGATAATGTGTTCATTTGCATTGCCATCGGTTTCTATGTAAGTATATGCCTTCGGAGTGTTAGGAAATTTGAATAATTGGGTTCATTAAGCACAAACATACCTCTTGCTTGACATGAAGTCATACATTCGTATTAGAGGAAATATTCCAATATTTGTGTAAAATGGTGGAGATGCTGTTTCCGAAGTTGATGTGTACTGTATCATCGTGTTGTCGTGAAATGTTTTTGATTTAGTTTTTAGTTTAAAACTCAACACTTTGAGTGTATCATACAACAAGTCAGCATATTGCAAAACAATGCGTGTTTAGTGTTTACAAGAAACAAACTACGATTAAAAATAAGTAAAAACAAAATAAAGAATTAACATTTCAATAATGTCAATCCAGTTCAAAAGTAATTTTAGAAAATATCACTATTAATACATATTATATTTCACAACTGGGATTATATGCTTGATGTCATATGCCGATTATCTTTATATTGTATTAGCCGAACATTTAAAATAGCTGTACATGCATCGAATACTTAATGAGATTGTCAAACTAAATAAGTCAAATCAATCGCACCTTAAATGCGAGCGTCGAAAGTACAGATAACAATTAATTGACATTGATAAAATATTCGGAAACGAATTATAGTGTTATGTTAATGCTGAATATAGCATTATACAAGTAGCCTCTAAAACCTACAATGCTAGTGTTTTTGATTGACATCAAATACTGATATTTTACAGAATATTGTTTCCTCTGTTTAAATTCCGTTAATAATTGTTCTGAAATAAGAAAGCGCTTGGTGGTAATTGAATACATGTGTACTGAGATTTTGTATAAACAATGTGTGCTTACTTGATGTGCTTCAGAGGGTTAAACCCATTTATGCCTAGCGTCTAGAAAAAGGCGTTTCATCAGGGTCTGCGCTGTTTGTTCAAAGACATTTTTCTGTAAGACATATTCTAAATATAGAAATAAATATACTAGACATCCCTAATTTTGGAAATAAATTGATCCAATTTAGAAGGATGGGAGCGTCAACTTGGCAACTAGGCATAAATGGGTTAATAGCTTACGCATGTTAAAATATATCAGATACATATGTAAATAAGTGTTTGTGTTTGTACTTTGAACCAATAACTGCAATTTTTGAACTTTTGTTAGTATTCGACTACACTGTGGTGTTATTGCCACATACTGTGACTTCACTTTCTACCAAGTATCTTTACTTTATGCATAAGACCAGTAACGAATACACGTATTACGTTAAGCAACATTTATTTAAGACGAAGAAGGTTGAGCGAGCGCATGTTGATAGGCCGGGCCCAATGACATCAGTAGAACATGCGTCGTATAGTAAATTTCCGAACAAGATACTATGATACAACCATTAAGAATACTGCGTTCATAGCAACTATAAAAAGATAGAAGTCGACCAATCAGCAGCTTACGAGAGTTTAGATGATGCTCTTAATTAAAAAGTGTTCCACAAAATGGTGGCAATCCAGTCATTTCATCGAATCAAAATGTAGCTCACTTTCTCAATCCTTACAATCATAGGTTTACACATTCCTTTAAGCGAAATCACTCGTGTAGCTCTATAATAGTTAGGTGTAGCCTCTTGCATTGCATAATCTTATGTTTGAAAGGTATATTAACTAGTGTTTCGGTTCCGATTTTAGAATTCAGAATATAAGCCAACATGATTGTAGAGAGCGGTACATTTCGGTTATTTAGTACATTGTCATAATTATATACAATTTAAATGAGGTATATTGCGTAACCCAAAAGTTAAGTACGCAGATCGAATATGTTTAAAATTAAATACCATATCTTCTCGAACGCGTTACAGCTTCTGACAAACACAGATTTTCGAAAAATAAACGCGCAGGTTTAAGTGCCGATTCTGTAGAGGTCTTCTAAGTTTGCGCTGCCGCCATTTGTTCAGACGTGTTCTTATTATTGTATATGTGCGACTCATAAAGCACTATGTCATACCCTGCGTTTTTGGCGGAGTTTCTCCCTTTTCAATCTTAAAATTAAGAACTGTATATTATTAGCTCACAATGTATTTCTAGTTCTAAGTGGATTATTGACTTTGATATAATAGATTTAAACATGTTTCAATCTGTAAGCTAGCTTAACATTTTCGTTGTTACTTAAAATAACAATCGTTGAGTTTGTGGCTTAGATTTATATCCATTATCAAAACTGGTAAATTATAAAAACATGTTTCATGATGTTTCTGTAAAACTATTGTACTGTAACTAAAATAATACAGCTACAATGAATGTAACTTAAATCAATAAGTTCATTGCATTCATAAATATTTAATATATTTTTTTTTCATTGAACTAGCAGGTGTACATATGCCGAGAAATTATTACACATACTAATTCCTAGATTCTAACTTTAAGTAAAGTCATGCTTTGACATGAAATATCAAAAGTAAACTCTTTAAATTGAATCGGTTCAGTCAATCGTTATGCCTGCTAAGTTTCTATTTTATTAGACACGTAATACAATAACCACAAAAGAAACTAGGGACCTCGGTGAAATGCTTTTGGAGACCTATACGTCACACTTAAATGAATACCAAAACATGAATCGATTAATAGTGTTATGTAGCGATTGTAGGTATTGTAAAAACTTGTGAACTATTATTGGTTAATTAAGTGTTAAAGTTGCATGATGTTTATTAACGTGGCAAAGATAAAATGTAATATGCATTATTCGTTAAATAATAGATTTGATTTGTTTGAATTTCCTTAAAATACTGCTTGTGTAAGTGTATACCTAACGCATACGAGAAAGAACGTGTTTTAATTTTCGATGAGGATGCGTTTTGTTTTAGACGAGTTCTGGATTCATGTTATTTAAGTATTAAATTCACTAATAAGTGGAAGTTATGTAAATTTTAAGTTTTCTCACAGGTAATAGCTTCGTGTAAACATATTTAATATTGTTATTATGAGTTGTTACTGTCCGATATATACATAGTATATGGTTGAATGTTTTCAAGTATGTTATTTATATAATTGTATATATTTTATTTATTACAATCAGCCAATAAAAGAAAAACCAGTTGAGTAAGCGAACAATTCCCCTTGCATACACTTAGGTTGTAAAATCCCAAACAGATTAAGACTGCATACTGAAAATAAGAATCGGGATTAATAAAGCGTGACCGGCGTTTATATTATGAAGCCCTATGCACGATACTAAAATATATCTGCAGTCCAGTATTATTACATAATATCAGGAGATTTTGCGTTTTAATAGATTGTCTGTTATTTTTAAGTTTAAAGAAACGTTGTATCCAATGTTGTTTTGCGAAATAAAACGTAATAACAAACTGATGATATTTCAGAAATTTGACTGTATGAAAAATTCAGAATATGCGTAACAACTTATCTTCAAATACACCGATGTTGCATTCCAATCATACATACATTTATTACAATATAGTGCCATAGAATCATTCTTTACGCGTTTATCCGTTGGCATGTCTTTCTTCCATAACCACTCGTGGAATATATAAAACCCTATTTCAGTGAGAAGCAAACGCACGTTTTAGTTGTATGTCTGAATAAATAGGCTGATACGTGATATATGATGTCATGGTAACACGTTTTGAATATATTATCTTCTACCAAATATGAGAGATAATAATTGTACTCAGTGGTTTGCATGATTTTTGTTTACCATGAGAGCTTATATTTTCATTAATCTGATACAAAACAGTATAACACAACACAGACACAGAACAATAAATAATCCTTCACTTCCAACAAAATTTTTCGAAGAATGCAAAAGCATACAATGTTCTAAAACACGAAAACAAAGCTGAATATATAACGAAACAGCATGTAATATATATGTTTTATTTATATTTTAGCCTAATTTTAACCAGACGAATGTCTATTTTAGTCATGGACCTTTTTTTAATCAACGCCGCCATTTGTGTTTGATAATTCAATGCTTGAAAACGAATGTAAGAATAAAACACTATTAAGAGTTTTTCTAAAATGTGACGAGCGTATCATTTCTTTACCGCGTGTATACTATGCCTTCCTTTGTTTTAAAATGTATCAATTAGGAACCCTGAAAAATGCGAATGGTACTCGTACTCCTGACCGACGCCCATACCACCAGCAATATATCCGGGCATAGTACATGCCAACCACACATCATCGCCTTCAGAGAGCTGAACAACTACCACAGTCGTAGATTGATCCCATCCTGTCTGTGAGCTGTCTTTGAAGATGTAACCAATTTCGTTATTCAAAGTGTTTTTTACCATCTTTACGTGTAATGTTTCACCAGGGTGTCCCGACAAGGTTGCGCTAAATACATACGTACCGTTTCTGAAATGATCGAAAGGAGTGTTATGTTATGAAAATAACAAAGTAATATAAAGCCACACTATAAAACATTAATATGGAAAATAGTAGAACATTAAGTTTGACTTTGAGGTCATGAGCACACATATGATGAAGCAGAATAACGACTATATGTGATGCAAACAAGCAAATAAAATGCGCTGTGACCTCTCGAGTATTGCCTGTAACAGTAACTGTTGTTAGGGTATATTGACACAGTATGCAAGAAGTTTTATTAAGCACAATTGATACATACAGAAAACATAATATTTTGCATTGGTTCAAAGAAATAACTTCATAAAGCAATGCATATTTAAAATAGGATTATTCCTATTTGATATACGAAACTATTCCTTAAATTACGTCGGCATCGTCTTTTCCTATGAACCTACATCGGTGCGCGGAAGATCCCATGGCGGACATCGTACGATTTTTGGGAATCTAGAACTTCCCTGTCGAAAACAAGCGGGGTACCGGCAGAACATACAAGGGAAGAAGACAGAGTTGCCATAAACGCTGGAGCAGGATGACTTTTGGACACTGCACCTGCACGATATATGTGAAACATATTTTCTCAGGAATCCTCTAAATACTGTTCATACGTATTTATATATAAAGAAAGAGAGAGAGAGAGAGAGAGAGAGAGAGAGAGAGGAGAGAGAGAGAGAGAGAGAGAGAGAGAGACAGAGACAGAGAGACAGAGAGACAGAGACAGAGAGAAAGAACGATGAGGATACATATATAACATGATACGGCAGTAACCTGGCTGTGTGTATATCAAACATCGCTGCTATCATGTTTTAACAGATAGTTATATATAATCGCTGCGACTCTGCACTTTGACGAGATGGTATGTGTTGTAAGACGTTTGATGTTTAAATATCGCATTGTAGCTGTTGGTGTTGCTTTTTGTGTCTAAAATGTACTACAACGTGTTATACAATATTGTATGTCGTTTTGAATCTGATTCATGAAGACTCTATCATTGACTCTGAGTAATTTGTCGTACCACCAAACATTGACAGATATAATACCTGCTAGCCTGAGATAACAAATTGTATGTATAAGTCTTTTAAGCATTATGTCGATATCAACGTATTCATATGTAGTGTGGATACCCTTAGAATTCTTTCAGCTCACCATTATATATGATAATGAAACTGTGTGCGTAAAATATGACATTAGTGAGTGAATTACTAGTGCATGCATTAATATTTTCAGTTAAGACGGCTGCTTTGAAAAAATAAATGAAATACTAAAACCATGTTTACGCACTACGATATACGAAAAAACAATCTGCCAAGATACAGAACACAGTTTTTCCGGGATGTTTTATCCATGGTTGTGACGAAAGAACCATTTAATTGCATGTAAATACAGTTAAAATTAGTATTTAACCACGAGCAATAGTAGTATTAGAAGAAGATGTAGGTGTAGTAGTTTGTGTTGCTGTTGTTGTTATTATTATAGTCACATTAGTCATAGATGCAATATACGTAGTCGAAGAAATATTATTAGTACTGGTAGTATTACCCTAAACAAATATACATAATTTAACTAAGAGTAAAACAATACTTACAAGAAGGACACGATTGTTGTAAATTTGCAACCATTTCTTTCAGCATATCGATTTCTGTCTGCAGTTTCAGCAGTTCATGTGTTACTTCTTGCATATTTCCTGACTGGCCATCCAGCATAAACGCAACTCTACTATGCATCAGTCTCGCGCCTAATAAAACGTGTACAAGTAAACTTATATTCATCCTTTATACAGATTTTAAACAGGTTCAAGATCGTAAAAAAGTGTATTTTCAACATTAACCGCGTATTCGTGCCTTTTATAGATACTTAGCATTGCTGGATTAAAGCGACTCTACGATATCCGAATCGCTGGATTGCCTAAAAGTCGGAATACACGCTGATTGAGTAAGCATAGTGGGCCTTTATTTAACGTCAATGAGTTATTATAGCAATACACTTATCTAGTTCATATGTTTACTAAACTAAAATTTATCGTTTTATGATGAACAAAATCATCTTGGTCGATTCCGAACATCTACCACCTGAAATGTGAATTTGTGTTAAATCATTTTTTTTTTGTTCGATGATTTGCATACTAAATACGTGGTCTTTTGCGACTTAATAAAATGTTTGATATCGAATGCTTTTTAATGTATATCGAGCAACCATAATTTAACTGCTGTAATATAGACATACCACAATTGTGGACATTTACGCGTTTGTTAAAGCACAGAAGTCTGTATATTCGTTTGTTTTTCACAAGCGTGAATCTATGTTTCCAACCAACAGTGGTATTTGAAGACTAGTGTTTGAATATCCGTTGGCAATGTTTACCTAAACGTCACAATCTAATAAATGACTTGAGGGCGATTTAAGTCCACTGTTATTGCTAAACGATTAATAACATACTTAAGCAATCCAACGGAAAAAGCCCGTTATTTAAAGCAATTTATGAAAACAATCAGTACAGTTTTCAATGAAAATGGAATATGTATGAGATAAGAATTGCCTACATTGAATTAAGCCTGGAAAATCATTATATATTAACCTGCTTACACATGACCGTATATTGTATAATATGATGTTACATGCTATGAACAACCACTGTAAAATTAGTTATGGAATCAATGTTTTACTACAAATGGTTTATATACAGTTCAATGAATACTACAACTTGAGCATATCTTAATATGATCAATGTAGTTTTCAATTAATTAATTTTGTATTTTGATTTAATTAAAATAAATGCACCTACGATCAATTCTAGAGTGTGTCCCTGTCGAAGCCTTTACTGTAATAGTATTAATACTTTGTGCTTCTAAGATTGGTTTGCATATTGACCGCTGTCGAATACGACAATGCCTTTTTTGTTAAATGTGCCTGCATTCTTAGATTGGTTTGCATATGACCGCTGTCGAATACGACAATGCCCTTTTTGTTAAATGTGCCTGCATTTCAAGCAGCAGTGGTCAGAGCCAGAATGTAGCTGAAACAGTGGAGAAAAAAAACAACACTACGGGAATAGTATTAATTACAACGTCTTCAAAATGTTATCGAGGACTATATTTAACACAACTCGTACCCATTTGTATGCGGTCTAGTTGTTACCAGACATTGTTTTTAAATGAGGAATTGTAAACGCGGGAATTGTGTATCAAGTGCGCGTTGAACTCTTTCTCATATAGCTATCGTATCAAAGACGCGAGGATTTGAGAGATACTATTTTAAAAACAGCCGGTTCCAGAGACGGTTATGATTAGCGGGTATCGAACCAGTGATCTGGATTATGAAACTTGTACGTTACCCTTGGGCGAGCGCCCTTTTCAGAATATTGTTTTTAACAAATTTGAGCATACTCCCGTTGAACCTTATTGCGTCCTTCCGACAGCGCTAAACCCGGTATGATTACCATCAATAACGCAATGGGGTCGCGATGAGAGATCAGACAGATGCTAAAGGGACAGCGAGAATGTAACTGTAAAAATATATTGAAGAATATAACGAGGTTCGCTATAATGATTGCGTTTTCCATATGCAATCCGGTAGTAAGACAAAGATACACCGAAGGGAAAACGGCGTGCTAGGTTTCCGTTCTACAACACTTAAACTGTTGATGAATCGTTCTTGACTTTCTGGCGAACTTAGTATGTGCTCTTAAAACGTTGATTGGGTTATACGCATAAGGCGTAGTGTGGTGTTGTTGTATTCATGTTCGGAAATCTAAATATTGAATCCGCCCTTACGATGTGTATACATTCGTTTGCTTCAGGACGTATGCGGCAGTTTCAATGCAAATTTTCTTGTACCTAGAATTTGATCATTTTTGGTAATTAGCTAGAACCATCTGTTGTGGATAGAAAAATAATGTAAAAAACATGGGTCACCAGTGTTGTTATTTTTTTATTCGCACTTCAACAACATACCTATTTTAGCCTAAGTATAAATTAAAAATAAGGCAAACACACCCAAATCGCGTAAATTAGTGATAAAACTGTTGAAAAAACTTATATCTTTCTCTGTTTGTATAATACTGATTTAACTTTACTGCAAATTTATAAAAAAAAAACATAAATAGATTTTTGGTTTTTTTTTTACGAAAAACAACAACAACGGAATTTCACATATGAAAATCAATTCCATGCATGTTACTGTTATTATTATTATTAAAGTCTTACCCATACCTAGATTTTATCCAAACTTACCCAAATGTTTAATTATTTATTACTTTATAAAAAATATAAAAAGAAAAACATAGGTCACCAGGGTTGTTTGTTAACAATCGAAGTTTATCTGCATGTAGTAGAATACAATAACAACAAATCAAAACAATATACATGGAAAAGTTTGTAACACAAACTAGTGAATGTACGCCAAAGCAAAAGTATAGTAATATTTAAATAAATCACAAATAATGTGTAACCAATTCAGTAAAAGTAGGTTAAAACAGCATCCAAAACAAGATGTGAGCAATACATTTAAAGGGGCATATCAACGGTATTAGTTGTAATTCTTAACATGACTTGACCATTGTTTGGCTGTATGCCTATGCAAAAGTAGATTTCATTTTAATCAAGACCCAAATATTTAATAATATGTATCGAGATCAGTAAAAGTAGGCAGTATCCAACTAAAAACAAGATGTATATAAGACACTTAAAGGGGTACATCAACGGTATTAATTGTATGACTTGACCAATCACGGCATTCCATTGTTTTGCATAAATGTATCTTTAAGCAGTTATATATTATTGGAATTGGTAAGAAAATGAATTCGTAAAACAATATATACACACAGTTAATGTACGATATAACCATACTCCAACAAAAGTAATTTAATTATTTGAAAACCTATACACACTACTAAAATGTGTACATGTGAATAGAATTACAACAGAATACAATTTATGCGTATAATTATGTTAAACAACCATTCACAACATACATGAACTTCGGTATCTTTCATAAGTGTTTTGGAAATTATAATTGATATGCATAATAAGCACTTTTAATTTTCATGAATGTAAATAAAGTTTAAAGAAATTTAGAATACAATATGTGGGCTTATATTTGCGCTACATTGTTTCACGCGATAAATAGTCCTTTACTGCCAACAATACTTTCAGTAACATGCAAACGAGTATAATTTAGTGAAATACAAGAATAACAATTCATGTTTAATGAATCATTTTGCAATATTTTAATTGTATGACCATTTAACATATTTGGTTTCCTCGTGGGTCTTTACGATTTAACTTGATATTATCATACCAATGTTCATGCTTGTGCTTGTGTTTGAACATCCACTGCTATTAAAACGCAAGAATAAGAACATAATTTTGCAAATAATAAATAAACAGTATGTTACGAGTGTGTGTCATTTGTCACAATACATATGCGTTATGTTACTGATTTATTATGTATCGATTAGAAAGCCAGAAAAATGGTACTGGTACCCCGGGCCGGTGCCACCAAGAATATTGCCTGCAATCCAACATGCCAACCAAACATCATCGCCAGCTGCGAGCCGAACAACTGCAACGGACGTACTTTGTGTTCCTGTCTGTCTATATTGTTTATAGATGTAACCAATATTATCATTAAGGTTATTTTTCACCATCTTTACGTGAAATATCTCACCCTCTATTTCCGATAGAGTTGCGCTAAATACGTATGTGCCATTTCTGAAAAAAATCAAAACGAGTATAATGTAACACAGTCATATTATGCAGGTACATTCTCAGAACAATAAAAATATCAAAATAAATATTTAAGGGCATGAGTACATAATTGTTGAATTAAAATGTTAGCCGTTTGCAATCAGAAACAAACAACTGGGGTGTTTATTTAACACTTCACAGCGGAATATGAATTGAAGAAACACAATATGCCAGTAGTTTTATAAATCAAAACTAATCCTTACAGACACCATTTTATTTGGTTTGTGTTCATTGTAATACTTACACTAACGTTTGCTGGTTGCAGTTGTTTTAAGTTAAGATTATTTACATGTGTTTACGTAAGTTCTTTTTTTAATAATTTCAAGATCATAGTAGCGTTACAAACTTACACCGGTAAACGGAATATCCCATGTCGGACATCGTATCGGAGCAGGATTACTTTTGGACGCTGCACCTGCATGACATAATGAATAATCCTACACATACGTATCATGCGTATATAGAACAGTTATATCAGACTAAATATCCCCCGAAGATGCTTTGATTTCACCAGAACAAATCTGTGTAAATATAAGCTGTTTGAGTAACTTGAATCCGTTTATGCACGATGTTATTAGTAGTAGTATTAGTTATAAAAGTAGTATTATAAGTTTTAGTATTAGTAAGTCGCCATTGCGTAGTGGATATGGTGTCCGCCTAGCTACCAGGAGGTCACGGGTACGATCCCTTCCCTGGCTTACCGTCAAGCACAAACGCTGCTCTTTCACCAATAAGACTCGCACCTAATATAACGCAGAGAAGTACAATACTAGTCATGCTTAATATAGAATTCAAACCCAGTCCCAATCGCAAACAGTGTATTTTAGCATAACCGCTGATTGAGACACGTATATAAAGTTAGCATTGCTGGATTTGAGCGACTTTACGATACATGATATATAAGTTTCGCTGGATAGACAAGTGTGTAATTGTGATTTGTTTGATACATATATACATTGTATACTACATATATANTTTGCAATGAAGATGAGATTAAATTGCAACGAAGTGTAATATAGCAAATCGTCAAATTAATATATTGACACATTTTCCACCCATTCCCCGCTTTGAATTAACATTGATCTTGTGCGTGTCCTGTAACTCAAATACATAACTTATTTCAAATTAAACTGGTTCTGTTGTAACTTGTTAAAAGTATTTGATTTACGGTTAAACACAAAACAATATTGTAATTTACGCACTAATATTACCGACTCTTGGCAATTTTTTTACTGTCTCTTGTTCCGTCAGCGTAAATCATGAGCCCATTGAAGTGTGAACGGAATCACATCTACGTTTGAGAGTCATCGCTAAAAACAAGTTGGGCAAAACGTGTTGTCTTACTGTTATCCCATTCGCCATGTCTATTTACACTTAATAAGAATCCGTTTACATTGTCCAGGTAGCTTTCACCAATTTGCGCGCAAAATATAGGTCCCGATGTTTTGTTAGTTTTGTTGTGAAAACATACGTCCCGTTGCTGAAACTATATATTAGTATTACTAGAAAGCAAATAAATATATGCATTTCTTTTGACCTTGCAGTCAAGGATAACCCATGAAAGTGCAAGCACTTATTTCCAATGGGGTCCTTTGGTTTTTGCTGAAGAGACAGCAATCAGAAGAGACAGTATTGAAATACAAGGAATCCGGGTGCGATACCCTAGCTCTTTGCGAATATTGGTTCTTTTACGTACTCAGTGTATAGCACAGATACGCGCGAGAATTACCTGAAGATGACACTGGCGCACGGAATGTTCCTTGACGCACATCGTATGCTGTTCTGGTATCGAGTAGTTCCTTGTCAAACACTATTGGGAAATCGACAGAGCATATTATGCTTTCCGTGGTCAGAGTTGACGAAAATGATGAAGTCGGTTGCCTTCTAGATACGGGACATATCATATGATTTAAATCCTGCGCATTTTTTATACGGGATTGATTAGAAAAATTGCTTTCAACAAATCTGGGCCGTGTTGAGTTTTATTTAAGTTTGAATCTCCACTGTGTCAATAACCATGTGTCAGCGACCACATATTGCCATATGTGTCGCGTTCTGAGAAAACTGGGCTTAATGCAAATGCGTAAATTGTCATCCCAGATAAGCCTGTGCAGTCCGCACAGGCTAATCAGGGACAAAAAAAAATCCGCTTTTATGGAATGTTTAGTCTAAATGAAGTATCTTCTTAGCGAAAATCCAGTTTAGGCGGATATTGTCGTCCCGGATTAGCCTGTGCGAACTGCACAGGCTTATATGGGACGACACTTTTCGCACATGCAATTTGTCCAGTTTTTTTCAGAACACGACAAATATATTTAATGATTCGAAGACATGGAAGTTACCATTTTTTTTAATTATTTCATTGTAACCCCAGCTCATACAACCTGATTTTATTCATCTCAAATTTACATAAGTTTAAATGGCTTTTAATCGACTGCTTATTGTTTCTTAATTACATAATTTATCGGTATACAGCTCATATACGTTTCAGGATAATACGAGCACGATACTCGCATTGAAACGCATGAATGATTCGCTGCATCATGTTTATTGGTTCATTTTACATACAGATCACAAACAAAATCGTGTACAATGAAATGCAGATAAAAAAAAAAAACAATTGTTCGCTTCTATTTGAATGTATGTGTCGACATTTTATGAATTTTGCATTCTAGCGGTTTTTATAATTACCATTATCTAGTGTTAAAATTGAAAGTTGTATTCTGAACCATTCAGATTCACAGTAAATACAACACAAATCACCACCTATAGGTAGATACACATGTTGTGTTTTTTCCAATGATCTGCGAAGAATTGTTAACCGTTGCTGTTAGAGCGCGGCAATCAAGAACCCAGAAAAGTGTGAATGGTAATCGTGTTCCATTCCTGAATTTCCGCCATTGATGTTGCTTAAAGCTGTGCATGCTAACCAAACATCATCACCAGCAGCAAGCTGAACCACAATGGTTGTCGACCGTTCGTTCCAGCCGGAGTGCCCGCCGTCCGAAAATAGGTAACCGATTTCGTCTGTCAGAGAATTCCTCACACATTTGACGTGAAAAGCTTGGTTTGGCTCAGCAGCAAGTGTTGCGGTAAACATGTATGTTCCGTTCCTGTAAAAATATGCCATTAATCGGGTTACATCATAAAACAAGATTAAAAAACGGTTAAGAAACAAGATATTATTGTTGAATGACTTGGGCGAACTTGTATCGACATGTAGTTAAACAATAGCTTTATTACGTCAGTTATAAGCTTAAAGATATGGAGCGTACAGTGTTAGAAAGTTTATTGGAAACAATTGTTTGGTACTACTGTTGCATTTCCCACTGCCAGTTTTTCGACCATAAGCAATATATCATACACGCAGTGTCATCATATTCGGTAATAATTGAATACAATGTATGTAATGGATTTTAAGGGACATATAAATAGGATATTTAAAAAATAACTTAATAGATAAAGCAGATTTTAATTTTAAAGCTGTGGTTTTTAAACAAGAAAAGCATTTAAACCAAAACTAGATTCATCAAAATGTTCACGCCCCGAACACACACCGGCATCGGAATTGGGTTCGTCTGGACGAACAAGCTATCGCACCCTACACAAATCTTGACCATAATGACTAACTATTGAAATACGCATGGTTTATTAAAGTTTATGGCTTGACGGGTTCACACCCCCAACCGATTCTATACATTTATAATTTTATCAAATTATTGTTTAAACACACAGGTATTTCAGTATATTTTATATATATGGGTGTGTGTATGTAGTTGTGTGGCTCCCTTGTCTATACAGTCGTTAAGTTAAAATTTACGTTGAATTAGTAACGGCCACGGCTTGAAGTGGAATTTTATCTACTGCAATATCAATTGCTTAAACATCCGAGGGCCATTTTATTGATTTGAGACATTTCATCATATATTAGACTGACCTGTGTCTACTTTGTTGAAACTGTTCGATCGACAAGACATACTAACCGACCTAGCAACAGACTAATTGTATCGTGTTTTGAGAAAACTGGGCAAAATGCTTGTGCGTAAATTGTCATCCCAGATAAGCCTGTGCAGTCCGCACAGGCTTATCAGGGGCGGAAATTTCCGCTTTTATGGAATTTTTCGTTTAAATGATGTCGCTTCTTAGCGAAAATTAAGTTTAGGCGGAAAGTGTCGTCCCGGATTAGCCTGTGTTGACTGCACAGGCTAATCTGTGATGACACTTTACGCACATGCGTTTTGTCCAGTTTTCTCAGAACAAGACACAATTTACCGACGACCGACACACCGACAGTTAATGGAAAACCTATTTACTTGGACATCCTCAACGGGGAATAGCCATGCGATCTTAGTGTATTAGGTTCACAATAAATTAAATTATAATGTTCTTTTTTCTCTACATCTACCATTTAATATTAAATATAACTTAATTTAATTATGTAATAAAGGTTAGTTTACGCCTAGTATCAACCAATATTTTAAATACGTTTTCCTTTTGAAGAAACAAATGTTATTTACACTGGTGCGCGAAATATCCCATGTCTTGTATCGTATGCCTGGCGCGTGTCCAGCTGCTCTCTATCGAATACGACTGGAGCGTCAACCGGGCATGTCAAGATCAAGCTCAACGATGCCATAAATGCTGGGGTTGACTGTTTTGGTGAAACGGCACCTGTGGATTTATAACGTTTTCTGTGGACAGCTTTTGAACAATAGTTTACATTGAACGTATTTGTTTTGTATAATTCTTGTCACACAATAATTTTCGGCATTATCGCAATGAGTCGGTCATTTTGTTTCTGAATACATGTTAGAATTTGATCATTTATGATCAACTGTGAATATTTGGTAGTTTGGATATTTTGTAAAGCACATTTGTTTTACCATTGTGAATAAATGTCATATATCACACACATAAAAACATACAACTGAACACAAAATTACACTACGAATCACAACTATAGTATTAGATTTTTAGCATCAAACATTTCATTTTACATAAACGTACTTAAACTTTGATGGTACCAATCAACAACACAAACATTGACTTACAAGAAGGACATGACTCCTGTAATGTTGCGATCATTTCTTTGAGTGCAGCCAGCTCGTTCGCAACATCCTGCATATTGCCTGGTTGTCCATCCAACATAAACGAAAACGACAGCGCTGCACAAGATACCAATAATGCACAAATAAGTAAGACACTCATTCCTGCGGAAAGTACTAATGAAAGTGTGTATTGCGTCGACTTGTGATTATATTTAAAGAACTCCAATTGAAGATATCTACCACCTGCGTTTTATCATCGCAGTTCGTCCAGTGCCAGTGAAAGACGCTATTATACTATTGATAACATTAAACTTGTTGTCGGGGAAGATTATTGTTTTAGATTAGCGTAATTTATGGCTATGAACTTGAAAACACACATTTGTTTAAGTGTATATTAAAATAAAGTTTAAATTAATATAATCTTAAACGCTCTAACCTAGGTATTTTGATATTATGGGTTAATGGTTAAACGACGACCAATGGTGTATTATATATCTTAATACAATTATCTTACTGAGGTTTTCAATAGTTAACATGGTCAACATTATTCGTTTGTATGAGCAATTTTTAAATATTTTGTTTATATTTATACTAAAAATATTCCCAGTCACACATCGCGAGATTCGGAAAACAATTGTTGTAACAGTAATATATTACAAAATAGAGTATGTTATTCCTATGCATACCTTTGATATCAGAACAGAACAGAACAGACAATGTATTCACATCTACACGCGTGGGGCGCTGTTTTCGTAGTAGTGATATTTAATAAAAATAGAACCGTTGTTAAAATCGATTTGGTGAGTAAATAGTCTGAAAAATGTGAATGTGAATGCTATGTTTTAATTCGTCTTTATATTTAAGAAAACAAACTTAAATTAGGAACCTTTAAAGAAATAATGTAAACTGCGAAATATACAGTATCGAAATCGTATATTTTTAGGGACTATGGAAAGAAAAAAATGGATACCTACTGCCGTGTAAATTATATGTTTTTCATTCTTGCACTTTATAAATACATATTCATTTTATATGTAAATGATATAATATAATTTTATACAAAATGAGAAATTTGATTAAAACACATTAGGAAAAATTACGTTGGTTTATAATTCTTTACTTATGAGACATCCAGAGAACAATAGAAACCGCTTTAAGGAACTTCACGTTCAATCTTATTTAACAAGCTTGTCCAACCAATTGCTTTATTGAATACACTCAATAATTACGTCAACATGTTAACATAAAAATGGCCAAAAACAGGCCCAATATTATACTTTTTAAATCTCATAATGCATAAATAGTCGTTTTAACATGTATATGCAGTTGCACCCGTTTGTATATGCCATCATTACTTTTGTCAAATTCAGACTTTTTAAGACGTTGTCCCTTTCGTACCAGTTAAATTGACATGTTTTAGTGTTAAGTTATTTTAAATAATTAATACTTAGTAAGGATTCCGCATTGTAAAACCAGTACGCGTATAAGAAAAGTAAAATGATTATTTCGTGTCGTCCTACTTGTAACATTCTGAGTAGACTGAGATGTCAGAATATCGTGACTGTATATTCACAGAACTATAGGTGAACAGTTTTAATTCTTTAGAGCGAAGTTGGTTAAAAATCGTGTATCCAAACAGCTATTAGTGCGTGAGCTATGTTCATGTACTCTTTAATTAAATACATTGAAGGTTACCCGAATACTAAATGATTGAGATGAGTATATATTCTCTCTTAACGAATACTTTTGATTTAATTAAAGACATTTGTTAAGTTACAGACACTCTTTATGCAATTCTTATCTCGCACTTACTGCTTGGTAAGCTTTGATATTCACTATCAAATCGCGGTTAATTCTTGCAGACTGCAGTGGGAAACCTGCGCGAAGGCGGATAACTCTCATTATAAAATCAGCCGGGAAAACAACGTTGAAAAAACTTTGAAATTTGTGTAAAGACCTTAGGCTAACTTTTTATTTCTAAGATGATTTTAGCTTAAATTCTCTTTAAGAAAGCGAATAATTATAGGGGGCCCTGAGTGCAAAATGTTTACTTTATTTTCTACTCAAGTTGAAGGTTTTAAATAAAATTACATAAGGAAGGCAATTAGTAAATCGTGATCTTAATTGAACATGCCCATAAGTAGTCGGGCGCAATGGATTATCTGCAATCAGGCATTTTAAAAATTTGGCGTTCGTCAACAAAGTATAAAGACTTGTTTAAGAAAATAGACGTTGAATTCTTTATGATGAAGTTTATGTTAGACGGCGGGACGGTAAATGATTTTATTGAGGAGTGTTCCGTACATGACAATCCATTTGGACATTCGGATAGATTCCTATTTGCGTATTTTGTTCGTTTTGCAGAAAAAGTGTGTTGCCTTTATGTGACAGACAGTGTTAAAAAAGTATACCAATACTAATTGTATTATATATATATTATTTAGTTGTATTATTATTATTATTATTATTATTATTATTATTATTATTATTATTATTATTATTATTATTATTATTATTATATAAATATAGAATACTTCAATTTTAATATCATTGTGTGTACATTTCGACTGTATGTTCCTTAATACTCAATATATAGAATCGCATATGTGTAGCTTGTACAATTCGCAATACAGACACATTAGGAAAACAAGCTACCTCCAGCGCGGGACTAATTTTTTAACCAGCATGATTTGAACAAACATTGTAGAGGACCTTTTCTATATTGAAGAATAGATACGTAACATACGTAACATCTGTGGTTTTAGAGGACCATATAAGTTTTTATATATCAAAATACAGTAAACAGATTACCCATCCCCAGAGCGGGTCAATTAATATGCATGATTTTAAAACCCTTGTAACATTACCACCATACGATGTAAGATGCCATTATAATTTAAGGCATGTAAGTGGAATGCATATTGTGTTTGTTATTTTAGTCAGTAAAGGGTATCGCACGCGCATTCCTTGTATCTCAAAAACTGTCTCTTATACCCGCTGTTTCTTCAGCAAAACCAAAGGACCCCATTGGAAATAAGTGCTTGCACTTTCATGGGTTATCCTTGACTGCAAGGTCAAAATAAATACATACATACATTCTGAAATTACATTGAACACACGTGTATACAATAACATGCATTTTATTTCAATCAAAGATCAAAACTATACCAGGAAAAGGTATTTATTTTAGAATTTCTGATTATTGATGCCCTAAACTACTATATAGCACAATGTTAGTAATCTGAACGTCATGGAAGGGTTTGCATGCATATACATGCTGCATTGAATATATTCCTTAAACATGTTTACATGCATGATCGTACTCCATTGCACGGGTCGTTCCATAACGGATATCAAACGACATTCTGGAATTTAGAACATGAATGATGCCCCTTCAGCACATGCTCAATCGTCAGTGTTCGACGTTACCTTTAAACACTGGATTCAGATATCTGTCATGATGTGCAATTTTATAGTTGCCACGCTAATTGATTTGTAGGTTTAAGTTAATATTGCGTTTAGATTTATGATCAATACACTATGTTATCAAACGTAGCAAACTAAGTCGTGCACTCAATCTTGAATACCAAAACACGCCTTATCTAACGTGGAGTATATGTAAAACAATAATTATTTTACTATATTCAAAATAACTGGTATATACAACCAATGTCTTAATTTACAGTTGTAAGATAGTTTATCACATACATTTTGCAACGAATGAACCATTAAAAATATCTTGCAATCGTATAAACGTTAACAGATACATGGAATAGCGTGAAATACTTCGATTGATTTGCTACATAATACAGATTTGAGTTTTTGTGTATTTGAATTGATCGCAATATCATCAATATTTCCGATATATCCCTGCGGTCAGTTTCAGTTCAATATGCTATGGACCACAAGGCGATTAAATAATTGATCTGTCGGATTTAAAGAGTGCGTTTCGACTTTGTATACCGTCTTNTCTGGTTCGTCGCAATTGTCAACCCTAAGACCAATAGGCCGAATTTAAAACACAACTTTGTAGAAGACAACTTTATGATGAAGGATATTTACCATCTGAGCCATGAGGTTGCGTGGAGGATTTCCCCTTTTAGATGTATTTCTTAATCGTGGTAACCAATCTCATTCATTTGCACATTCTTCTTAGTTAGAAATGTCACACTTCCAAAGCTTTCCGGTTTATAATGCGGTGAACATATGTGCAATATTCGCAAAATAAGGCAAACCTTATAGCGTCAATGATTTTAATCATGTTATTACAACTGCTCTTATTATGTATGGTCGATTCTATGGGTGGTCGGTAGTCGAGTGGTTAAACACTGGTTTACTATTCCAGCGGTCGTGGGTTCAATCCCTGGCCGGGGCACTGGAAATTTCAGAAATGCTTTAAGTGTTTCCCACCCAACTAGAGATGTACTGGTATGAAACCCAGGGTATTCTCGCTTGTATCGGTGCTATACACTGAGCACGTAAACGAACCAAGGGATCTATTCGCAAAGAGCTAGGGTATCGCACCCGGATTCCTTGTATCTAAAAAACTGTCTCTTATACCCGCTGTCTCTTCAGCAAAACCAAATGACCCCATTGGAAATAAGTGATTGCACTTTCATTAGTTATCCTTGACTGCAAGGTCAAAATAAATACATACATAAATTCTGAAATTACATTGAACACACGTGTATACAATAACGTACATTTTATTTCAATCAAAGATAAAAAAAAAACGGAAAAGGTATTTATTTTAGAATTTCTGATTATTGATGCCCTAAACTACTATATAGTACAATGTTCGTAATCTGAACGTCATGGAATGGTTTGCATGCATATACATGCTGCATTGAATATATTCCTTAAACATGTTTACATGCATGATCGTACTGCATTGAACGGGTCGTTCCATAACGGATATCAAACGACATTCTGGAATTTAGAACATGAGTGATGCCCCTTCAGCACATGCTCAATCGTCAGTGTTCGACGTTACCATTAAACACTGGAGTCAGATATCTGTCAAGATTTGCAATTGTATATTTGCAACGCTAATTGGTTTGTAGGTTTAAGTTAATATTGCGTTTAGATTTATGATCAATACACTATGTTATCAAACGTAGCAAACTAAGTCGTGCACTCAATCTTATATACCAAAACACGCCTTATCTAACGTGGAGTATATGTAAAACAATTATTATTTTACTATATTCAAAATAACTAGTATATACAACCAATGTCTTAATTTACAGTTGTAAGATAGTTTATCACATAAATGTTGCAACGAATGAACAATTTAAAATATCTTGCAATCGTATAAACGTTAACAGATACACGAAATAACGTGAAATACTTCGATTGATTTGCTACATATTACAGATTTGAGTTTTTGTGTATTTGAATTGATCGCAATATCATCAATATTTCAAATATATCCCGGCGGTCAGTTTCAGTTTAATATGCTATGGACCACAAGGCGATTAAATAATTGATCTGTCGGATCTAAAGAGTGCGTTTTGACTTTGTATACCGTCTTCGAAAATCATATTGCAAAAGTGTATGTATTGTCTATGCTGGTACTAAATGAGCTGTGTCTAAACGTTACATGATGGCTGTTGAGCTACGAATGGACACAAATGTCCATAATGTTGTAGATTCTCAATTTAAGTATATCTGCTCGTGTGATAAGAAGCATGGTTCTAAATAATGACTGACTTCACTTAAACCGTACGCATACATGTTGAACGATTAGCGTACATACACAATTCGGCTAACAGTTCTGTTCTGATATCTTATTTATGGAATACCGCAATAGCCAGGAAAACTGTATATTGTATACTTTATCTTCACATTCCACTCTTAATAGTAATACGTTATGATAAACGGAACACTTCTTGTGGATTCATTGTCTGTTTTCTCACCAAGATCAAACTATCACTTACAACTGTTCTTTATTATGCGTTAATAAAAAACCCGGAGAAATGCGATTCGATGTAATTGTTAATGTCATTGTAGCCGCACGTTATTTCGCTCGCCGCAATGCATACTAACCAAACTTCATCGCCCTCTGCAACCTCGACGACTATGGTGGTCGAACTTTGATTCCATGTCGCTTGTCAATTTGAATTGTCATTAAAATAGTGACCTATTTGATTATTCGGATGATGCTTCACTATTTTTACATCGATTAATTTCCTATCCATCGCGGTAAGTGTTGCCGTAAATACGAAGGTCCCATTCCTGAAACAAATGAAACGTCTGATATTCGTTTATCGAAAGTGCAGCAATTATAGGGTTGCTAGACAATTATTACTTTTGTGTATGTCCCACCGGTATCAACAATATAAAATAAACTACATGCCCATTTCTTTATTTTTTAAATTCCAATTGATAGTATTGCAATGTTAATAATAAAATCAGTATAGTGCCTATTGGACAATTATAAAAAACAACAACATGTGTCCATATTTAACCACGTAACAGAGCGTTTTTAAGGAAATAATTTATAAAAAACCGTCCAAATAATTATGTAACCAATTGTGTATTCCCTTGCAATTTGGTTCTTGTTAACAAAAGTAAGCACTATTCATAATGAACGCTTGAGCGTAAAATAAAATAGTGTTTATTTTAACCCGTAAAGCGAGCTACATACACGGGCGCGCGAAAGAAACCATGATTGTTATCGTAGGAATTGCTCGTATCTAGAAGTTCCCTGTCAAATACGAGAGCAGATCCTCGATGGCATATTTGAACGGCAAATGACAGAGTTGCCATGAAGGCTGGATTCGGTCGCTTATTCTGCACTGCACCTGTGAATTTGACGTGTGTTATGGAAGTACACAGCTAAGAGTAATTACACATACAGACGTTTATTAAATCTAATAACGACAATAATTATACCTAAAAACTGTTAAATCATTAAAGATTTAATGTAGATAAACATTACATTTAAACAAAAAAAAACTTGCATGAAGGGCATGACTCCTGTAATGTTCTAACCATATCCTTCAGTATCGATACCTCTGTCTTCAGTTCGTGGAGCTCTTGGGTAAAATTTGCCATGTTTGTAGACTGAGCGTCCAACATAAACGAAAATCCATTTTGAGCCACACCCAAAACATAAACAAGAACAGCGACACAGAGCTTCATGTGTGCATGCAATTTTACCTAAAAGTGGTAAAGCTATATCGGTAAGGGACAGCTGTCTTCTACCTAACCTAGTGATAAAATATCATATCGAAGCAATTTTAAGGAACTTATCATTATGATTCACTCAAAAAGTAGGGACAATGGATATTTTGAACAAACTAACAAACTTACTTTTCTTTATATAAAACCTGTTTAGTATTAAAAAAACACCCGAATCTCCAACTGACTTATTTATGGACGGTAGTAGCTCATTCCATCGGTCGATCCAAACTTAATCAATATGTCCTGTCTTATATTATTATAAGAATAAAAACAATGTCATTTCATTTTACTGTATAGAAGACTTATCGCTTTAAATAAAGATGAAATAATTATTATGTTTATTGTAATATAGGCCGAAATTTTCTTTTTGAAGTTTCCGTCCACGTACGTGGCTTTGAAACAGGTTTATTTAACAAACTGGGGAAGTATCCTTTAAAAAAGAAAAATCTGTTCCAAAAAAGCTTTTTCGTGACTGTTAATATATTTGCACACATGTCCGTGCCGAAATCTTTAATAAATAGTAAAATAAATAAAAAATAAATGGTCGTACATGACATGATGTACTTAATATTTAAGATAGAGCTAATTTAAATGATACCCGTTATACCCCCTCTAACATCAGACTGGTGTCCGAACTACGACCAAATAAGTCAGTTTTATGAAAGCACATATAGTCGCTCTAAGCACGCCGCTGTTTTTCTGTCAAACAACTACAAACACCTTTAACCAACGCACTGGTTTTGTGCCATATGTGTACCCCCTGTGTTTGCAACCCTCTTATCACGTGTTGAGCATGTTCAATGCGTTTATACTGTGATATTGTGATGTTCAAGGGGTGATCATCGGCGACTTCATGGCGTCCACCCTCTGTTTTCGGAATGTCTGCTGCGTATCTACTGCGATATTGAATTTTGCATTGCGACTGCTCTATGACTTTTTTCTGGTCAAAGCTGTTTGACAATTATAAATTGTCGATTCATTTAGGTTAATTCAAGAAATAATGTATATGCATATATTTGGGTTTAATATGAGTTGTTTGCTTTTAACACAATGAAGTGTAAGTTCCATTTTCAACATACGATTGTTTGTCGAACAAGTGAAACCTTGTTATTATTTTTTTGAAATACGTTCTTTTTTTGCTGGTTCTGTTTTATCATCGCACAAACAGCCATTAATCAGGTTTTAATCTTCGATGCTTTTCATTGACCGCCCAAGGCGGTGATCCCATGTTTTATTATTTTATGTTAAATGCCTTATTGTATGCATTGCCTTATATGGCCTTGTTTTGAATAGGTCGTTTTAATTTGACTTGCGTAAAATTATACCGACAAAAAGTGAATAATGATAATGCTATTGGAGTTTGATTCAACCTATATACGCATGCATTTACCACCCATTATACCAAAGTATAATAAACATGAAATACGTTTACTGCTTTTAATGTGTGTAACGTTTTGTTAGATAAAATAGAAAGTTTCAATCTGCTTAAACAAGTAATCATGTTGTTTTGCTAATTATTGTCAGTGTATCGGTCCTCGGTCAGTATTACGGTCGATTCAACATTTTCAAACTCTACCAATTGTGTGCTAGCCTAATATCTAAAGCAAGGCACATACTTATTAATTGGTCTTTAAAAACAAGCGATATGAAATATCTTTACGCCGTTTCCGTTCTCTACGTCAAATCGTGTTCATCATATCTTGATCAATTAATATGAAACAATGTATAATTATACAATATCTGCTAAGCTAAAGTCCAACCGTTTTTATGTAATATTTTTCGAACTTCATGAAATCGTTTGATACTAAAGTAACTTAGCAAATTTCGTTGGTTTACCAAAATGGCCGAGCAACTTTACAATTTTGGCCCTTTCATGCAGACGGACCGATCTAAAACTTACGTTTTAAATATCGTCTACAAAACTGGTTTTCACAAAAGCTTTGCCTTAATTATATTGAGTAAACTTTTATTAGCACATGTCCATAGTAATGTATTGTTCCTTGCCTTCTTTAGTATGTAAACCGTTTAATGAAATAGAAAATATATTAGTTTGTTAACAGAAACGGAGCTTATATGGTGACCGTCACACTAGCTGTGCAGCAAAATAAAGAGTCCCGTGTCAAATTTGTACGCACATTTATACACTGATCAGTCAACTATCAATATTAAACTTAATGATTAAAGATATGACGATCATGCCCCTTTCACTAATAAATTTTGCAGACATGTAGAACGTTGCATGGAAAGTGTGGGTGTGTTTTCACTGGGGGCTGACGACGTCAAAGCGTAGTCCCTTTCTCTACGACGTTGTGTATATGTTTCACTACGAATTTATGCGGTTAAACATGAGATATACCGCTGATTTATCAAAACTTCGTTGAGTAACCTATACATTAAATTTGTAGTTCGTTGCACAACCAATACATACTCCGTGCAAAACTTATACATAAAGCGACTTGTTATTTCCTTCCAAACAAAGCATTTGAATGATTAAAATATATGCTCGTAACTTGTTTTGTACGTTAAAATGTTAAATGTACAGTATATCAAAGTAACATTTAGTTTCATGTAAGTTAAGTTACTGTAATTGGCTATTTTTACAGAATAACCACATAATGCATTACTTCAAATCAATATAATTCGATTTTAGCTCAAAATCAATGTAACTGTTGCAACTGCGCGCATTTGTAATTAGTTTGTTATTGAAAATAAGTACCTACCATTACTGGATGTTCCGTTCTCTAATCCATAAATACCAGAAAAGATGAAACTCGCCTGATTAAGTAGTGTATTGACACAATGTTTCGTAGTGAAACATATACCCGACGTCGTAGAGAAACGGACTACGCTTTGACGTCGTCAGCCCCNTCCTCGGTCAGTATGACGGTCGATTCAACATTTTCAAACTCTACCAATTGTGAGCTAGCCTAGCTGTGCAGCAAAATAAAGAGTCCCGTGTCAAATTTGTACGCACATGTATACACTGATCAGTCAACTATCAATATTAAACTTAATGATTAAAGATAAGCCGATCATGCCCCTTCCACTACTAAATTTTGCAGACATGTAGAACGTTGCATGGAAAGTGTGGGTGTATTTTGTGTTGTATAAAAACGTCAGGCGATTGACGCATGTTCATTGGAAAAAAACGTCCTAATTCGACATTATTTCATCACCTCTATAAATAGTAACATGTGCCAAATCTCATTTGATGCTTAAGAAAAATGGCGAATGATAGTGTTTCTTGATATTCTTGAGCACTTTTATCGTAAACAACACCAGAATTTGCATTTAAAAATGGAATAAACGGGATTATCGGGTAATGAGTAGCGGTGGGAAAAGTAAGAAGTATGCAGTAACAGATAGAGAGTCGGGTTGATACGGATGTATTGGGGTATCGATTTTACCATCTTTACGCCCAATGTATTTCCCTCGACTTCAGACAGTGTTGCGCTAAATACATAAGTACCGTTTCTGAAATAATCGACATCATTATTTCGTAATAAAGTGATAGTATACAGAAATACTATTGAACTGTCATATGGAAAATAATATTAGTCGCATATTTAGGTCGGTAGTGAATATATGTTGAGGCAGAATGTAAGCTGTTTGCAATAAGAAACAAACAACTATATGCGTTGTTACACTAGAATTTTTCACTTTAACACTACACAACTACAAATATATAATGAAGACAGAAAGCAGTTTTTTTAATCAAAACTAATATAAAAGGAAACTATGTTTGGCATTGGGTGACCGTACATGTAATACTCACATATTTCAAATTATCTTTTTTATCTTAGATTATTTATATGTGTTTTTTTTTAAATAACATCAACAGTAATATTTTCCTCTAAACCTCACACCGGGCGCGGAATATTCTATGGCGGACATCGTAGGACATTTGGACATTTAGTACTACCCTGTCGAAAACGAGCGGGGCATTGGCAGATAATGAAACATAATTAGACAGAGTCGCCATGAACGCTGGAGCAGGATAACTTTTGGACACTGCACCTGCACGACAGAGTTACAAGAACTCACCATAGATAAAAGAAAGCATGTGCAAATATGTCGAATATCTCCTGCCATTATGTATCTATGTGCGTATATAAACAATTATCGGGTGTCTTTCAACTGATTACATCAATTTATTATGTAATGAAGGCTGCTTCGAAAACGCAGTAAAATGTAAATTATGAAACCTTTGATACGCTCTATGGTATTCGAATAAAAAATGTGACACACATCTGCCAAACAAACGACAACGCTTTATTGTGCTTACATTTCATGGTTGAGACAATCAACCCATTCCATTATATGTAAATATATTCACGTGTAACACAATTTTAATGAAACTAATATAATGTGTTGTACTATTAGTTACAGTTGTGGTACCGTTAGTAGTAGTGGTAGTGGTTGCAGTGGTCATAGCAATAATATAAGTACTGGTAGTAGTACTAAAACACATATATATAGTGTAAATAAAGTAAAAACAATACTTGCATGATGGACACTATTGTCGTATATGTGCAATTTGTGTCGTTCAGTATGGCTTCATCTGTCTGCAGCTTCAGAAGTTCATGTGTAACGTCTTGAATATGCCCTGCCTGACCGTCTAGCATGAATTCACGTAGTTCCAGAGACGGACAAGAAACTCCCGTTTTGTAATGAAATGTCTGTATCTCCCTGCAAAGCAGTGCAACCTTAACATATGTGATGCATAATTATGCTATACTTATTGTTATACGTTTTTTATATTCAGAGTTGTATTCAGTACGAGTGATTAGTTGATGCGATTACATTGGTATATGCCAAATGTGTATACAATGGTAAATGATTGAAGCGGATCGACTTTAAATGTATACACAAATAAGGTTCGCCCGATAGCAATATTACTTAAAAAGTAATATCATATTTGAACATAAAGTTCAAGAGACCGTCCGCGGGAATAAAACATTCATACAAAAGTGTCGTATGTGCAATCAAATGATTTTATGTCCTTGAACATTACTAGACTTGCACAATCTGACAATATTCGCAAATTCCTCACCAAAATCGAGTTATACGTTCATGAGGTAGTATGCGGTAACACAAACCATTTTTTACATTATCAACTTGAAATAACTCCCTACAAAATGATGATACTTACAAGGTTTCTTTTTTATATCATTCGTTCCTGAGGTCTCGTCCGAAGAAAACAAGAGGTACTTATCCTCCCCTTTTTATAGGGAATAGCTGTCAAAGTCATTTAGTATTTACATTCTTGTCGCTAAATGATATATTCTAATTGAATTTTATAATTGTCTTTCTAACGTTTAAGAGGTCGCCGTTAACGCTGAAGATGAGATTATATGTCAATAGATTGCAACGAAGTTTAGTTTTGTAAATAGCGAAATAAATATATTTCCACATTTTCCACTCATTCAAATTTGGAATGAAATTTGTTTTGGTGGTTTTCCTTTAACTCATTCCATAACTTATTTCAAGTTACAATTGTGCTGTTGGAACTAGTTTAAAGTATTTGTACTTTTACGTAATAAGATCACTGACTCTTGCCAAAATGGTTAATGTTGCTTGTCCCGTCATCGTAAATAATCCACCCAGAGAACGGAAGTCCATCCCCAATCCAGAGTCATCGCCAGAAACAAGGTGGACAAAAAGTGTTGTCGTACTTTTATCCCATCGCCATGTCTATTTAAACTAAATAAGTATCGGATTGTTGTTAAAACCTACGTCCCGTTACTGAAATTATATATTAATATAATACTATGAAGGAAATACATATATTTTATTATAAATAAGTAAACTGCTTTTTTATGACAACATTTCAATCGAATAATTATCAGTTGTCTCAATCCAAAAAGTTTACCTACAGAGCCATACTTATATTGTACTTAACAACGAATTTAATATAACAAGTCATTTTCAAAATTAATTGAGTGTTTACAGTTTTAAAAAAAAGCATCACAACCACGATTAGACAAACGGCTGCAATATATTTCTGTTTGTTTTTCCATTACATAGTTTTTGCTTATAAAACTATTTTGTAGGAATTTATATTATATTTTGATAGTAAACTTACATGGCGCACGGAATGTTCCCTGAGTGACATCCTATGCTGTTCTGGTATCGAGTATTTCCCAGGATGAACAATATTGCATCGACAGAACACATTCAACTATCGGTGGTAAGCGTTGACGAACATTTGGAGTCGGTTGCCTTCTAGATATGGAACATATTAATGCTTTAAATCATGCTCGTTTTGATACGGGATTGATTTATTTTTTAATTGCTTTAATAAATACTTGGCCGTGTTGAGTTCTATATAAACTTGAATCGCCACTGTGCCCATTACCTTCTTTCGGTGACTACATATCGTCTTGTGTTTAATAATTAGCAGAAATTGAAGTTAGCGTGTTTTATTGCACTGTAGCCCTGGCTCACACAACATAATTGTATTCATCTGCAATTTACATACGTTTGAATGACGATTATTCGCCTGTTTTTTTCTTTCTTACGAAATGTATAAAGACCATATACCTTTCAGAGTAGTACGATCACGATACCCACATTGAAACTTATGACACATTCGCTGCATCATTGTTCATGTAAGTGCTAGTGTACAGCTACAAGACAACAATGTTTATTACGTAGATCGCCTTAAAGGTCGGGTACAATGTGAACATTAAATTGCAGGTTCTTTTTATATACAGATCAAAAACAAAATCGTGTAAAATGGAATACAGATAAAATACAATTGTTCGCTTTTATTGGAATGTATGTGTCGACATATTATGAAATGTGCATTTTGGTGGTTTTTATAATTACCATTATCTAGTGTTATAATTGAAAGCTGTATTATGAACCATTAAGATTCACAGCAAATACAACAAAAATCAGCCGCTATGTAGATAAACATGCTGTGTGTTTTATGATCTGCGAAAATTGTATGCTGTTGTTGTTAAAGTGCGTCGATCAGGAACCCAGAAAAGTGTGAATGGTAATCGTGTTCCATTCCAGAATTCCCGCCTGTGATGTTACTTGGCAGTGTGCATGCTAACCAAACGTCATCACCAGTAGCAAGCTTAACCACAATGGTTGTCGACCGTTCGTGCCATCCGGAATGCCCGCCGTCCGAAAACAGGTAACCGATTTCGTCTGTCAGAGAATTTATTACAAATTTGACCCAAAACTGTTGATTTGGCTGAGAAGCAGGTGTTGCGGTAAACATGTATGTTCCGTTCCTATAAAAAAAACGTCATTATTTGGGAAACATAATTATTACAACGAGATAAGGAAAAGAAACAAGATATGGTTGTTAAAAGAAGTGTGAGCAAATGTATTGATATGCAATTAAAGAAGACATTTATGTAAATTATTTATATGAAAAAAAGATATTGATCGTGCATCGTTAAACATGTTGATTGTTTATAATTGGATGGTAATATGTTTACAGTTCATGCAGCCAAAGTGTCGATCAAGGGCAAATATATTACGAACACAGTGTCACCACATTACGAAACTATTGGAAACAATTTCATTGATTAAAAGGGAAGTGCTTGTGTTACTGGTATGAAATTGAATAGATAAATAAAATGGGTAAAGCGCATTTTAATTTAAAAAATCAACTATTTAAACACGAACAGCATCAACCAACACAAGATTCAACAAAATGTTTCCTCCACATCCATGCACAAATCGGGATTTAAACTGGGGTTATCTGGATTAAAAGGCTATCGCACCCCACAAAACATGATCTCCATACGGACTAACTATAAACAGATGCTTGTTTCATCTCATTCCATCGCTTTATAATTTTATGAAATTTATTTGAAATAGGTATTTTTTCTTTGTTTCTGTTTGTTTCAGAGACAGGTTTATTTGTATACCGGTTACGTCGAATACACGGCAAAGAGTAAAAATTCATCTACTTTATTATCAATTGCTTCATCATCGGTAGGCCATATGGTTGACAAGAAAGCGTGCCTTAGATATTAGGCTAATAAACATTTATCTCGTGTTTGGAAAAGTGTTCGACCGACAGACTCAGTGACCAACCAGCCCACTGACTTCAACCGGCAAACCGACAGTCAGTGGCTTACCGATTTACTTCGACATCGTCTTAGAGGCAAATCGGTTAGATTTTATTGTAATAAGTTCACAATTTGTGTAATTATAAGGTCCTGTGTTATCTATTCAAGCTTTAATTATGTAAAACAAAAAAAAACTATATAATAACAAAGGTTGTTTACGTATATTATCTTCCGGTATTTCAAATCTTACTTACACTGGGGCGCGAAATATACCATGTCGAGTATCGTATGCCTGGCGCGTGTCCAGCTATTCTCTATCGAAAATGAGCGGAGCGTCAACCGGGCATGTCACGAACAAACTCAACGATGCCATAAATGCTGGAGTTGACGGTTTTGGTGAAACGGCACCTGTGGAGGTAACACTCTTGACTCAAATGACATTAGATTCGGATATATCTTGAAAAATAGCTTACAGGGAACAAACTTGTAATACAGTAGTCTTGTCAATGAATGCGTTTCGGCATCATTTCCAATGTGTAAGCGATTGTATTTCTCACATGTAAGCATTTGATCATTTATTATCAATTGTGAATATTTGGAAGTTTGAATATCTTGTAAAGCATTATTGTTTTACCTTTGTGAATAAATGTCACATACCGCACAAATAAAAACATACCACTAAACACAAAATTACACACCGAATAACAACTATAGTATTAGAATGTTAGCATCAAACATAACATTATACATAAACGAACTTAAACTTTGATGGTAACAATCAACACAACAAAACATATACTTACAAGAAGGACATGATTCCTGCAATGTTGCGATCATTTCCTTAAATGCCGCCACCTCTGACTGAAGTTGAGCAAGCTCGTTTGCTATATCCTGTATGTTTCCTGGTTGTCCATCCAACATGAACGAAAACGACAGCGCTGCACAAGATGCCAATAATGCGCAAATAAGTAAGACACTCATTCCTGTAGAGCGGTTCTGTTGAAAGTGTGCTTTGCGTCTTCTTGTGATTAGTTTATAAGAACTTCAATCGAAGAGATCTACCACCTGCGTTTTATCGTCGCAGTTTGTCAGAGTGCAGGTGATAGACGCTATTGTACTATTGATACCATTGAACTTGCTATCGGAGAAGATTATTTTACAGATTATCGTAATTGATGGCTATGAACATGAAACAACATACATTAAAAAGTTTTTATTAAAATAACGTTTAAACACAAATAAACTAAAAGGATCTAACCTAGGTAATTTGCTATTGTGTGAACATTTTGAATCGACGGCAAATGCGGTATTTTGTTTTCAAAATACAATAATCACACGGATGTTTGCAATAGTCAATATCGTTAAGATACTTACCGTCGATAAATTGTATTGGCAATTACTCAATATTTTTGCGTACTATAAAAATGCGTCCCTTGACTTTACGAGGGTCGAAACACAATGGTGATAACAGTAATATAATGACTAATCAAGTGCGTTATGTGTATTACCACCCTTGATATCGCATCTACTATTTTTCAGTTGGAGCGCTGTTTTCGAACTTGTGATATCGATTAATAATGTAAACGTCCTTACGGTTATGTTGTATTTTTCGGCTATTCTTTCCGAAAACTCTACAATGTATTGTTGGTAGGTAAACTTGGTACCAAATGTGATTGCGATGTTTTAATGCTCCTCTATATTAAAGAGAAAGACCTATCGATTATGAGGCTTTAAAGAACTATAGGGCAATGCTCAATATACAGTATTCTGAAGTTTACTACCAGTAAGCGTATGAGAAAGGTTAAATTTGTGTTTTCGTGTTATCAAACTTTTACAATTACTTGAATGTTAAAACGAAAATATCCTTCCTTTATACTAACAGAATCATAGAAGAACATCTTTATTTATAGATCGTTTTTTAAAATAATATTTGAATTCCTGTTTTTAAGCGCAACTTAGTGAATAAGCTATGTTTTTGTGCTGGTTTAGAAGGTTATAGTCTACAAACTGATTGAGATGAGTAAAGGTATACACTTTTAAAATTAATCTTGATTCACTAGAAGGCATGTTGCAGTTGCAGACACTCATTATGTAATTCTTGCGCTTTGGTGCAGGGTAATATGATTGTTCAAAAAGAAGTCGCTGTTATGTTTAAGCATTCCAGACTACGGGGGAAACATGCGCGAAGGCGGGTTGCTATAATTAAACAAATAGCCAGAACAAAAGTTGAAAACACTCCTAAAGCTCAAAAAGGTCAGAACGAGTTATGTTTTTCTTAACTCTATTCAGTGTAGAATGCTTTAAAAGAAAATGTATCACCATACGAGTCCGTATTTGCAAGATGTTCATTTATCGTTTAAAACTAGTTTTTACAGTCTGTTGGCTAATATACTTCAGTTTAATACACTTTCTTTAAAAACAAATTGGACAATTGTTTCTCTGGAATCTTATCATAATATATTCATAAAAAAGTCAGCTAATGGTAACTGCATATTATTTGTGTTGTTCATGTGAATAATTCATTTAAATCCAAATACCTGTGAACTACATTTAGTTAACATGGATAGGTTTTTTAGGTTTATTCAATATACAATTTCATAAGTTGTTAAATAGCTATGTATTCTTCTTTATATTGTTTTTTGTCTAATTCTTCGTCTTCCTGTTCGTCGTCGTCTAATTGTTATTGCTATTAGTAGTATTATTATAACTAATATTATTATTAGTAATAATACCAATATTATTTGTTTATCGATATTTCCAAAAACGATTTTATCGTTATAACATGCTTTTAAGTTGCACTACTTATACGTTTTCTATTTAAATGATATACATATTAATTATATTGTTTATGTTAACTTCTAGTATAATATCATTGTGAAATATGTTCAAAGTATAATACATTTCTATCTAATTTACATGTAGTAGTTTTAATCTTATTAATCTTATTGCACCGTATTTAATTAAAAATACAAATAATAAACTATATATAACGCAATCCTATCTCTACCATTTATTGGGCGATAGTGTTGAACATGGGGCGCTTTGTTAGAGTGCAAATCGTCACTGTGTCATTTACCTTCGTTTAACTTCATATACACAGAGATTAGCACTAAATAAGAAAATTCATTTACTTGAGTGTATGTCTGTCTACACAAAGAACTTGGAACGTTTATATAAATGAAAGGCAGATTTTTAACTTTTTATGGACGGAATTAATAAAAATGTCTCCTGTCCTATATTGTCTATTTTTCTCGTATGTGCGGAGATTCAGGGAACAGTAATCCAGCCTAAACCATACCGACTTTTAGGGAGCTCTCCGCGTATAGAATATATATGGTAAATAACCCAGCGGTGTCTCCCCTGATAAGAAAATATACAGAGGACCTTTTACATTAATTAAAGCAAACAGGTTTAAGAAACGTATACACGTATACAACGTATACAAATTGGATATGGGAATAATGAAAGCCAGCAACATAATGACTTTATACATTTCTGTTACCATTAGCAAGTATTATCAATACAAGGCATACACAATACACATTAACATCAACAGCTTTGGAATGGACATTTTATAGCATTTGGGGCTAATAACATGTGCGTATAAATTGCTAATTCATAACCCGTGTAATCGATTGTAGAAACCATAGTCCTTAAAGCTTAGTTTAGGATACTCAAAAAGGTCTTTCTGGGTAGTTGAAAACAAATCAACGTTTATCGCCTTATTTAACGTGGTGTATATAAGGAACTATTATGTATTGAACTGTGTTCAAAATTATCAATTTGTATTCAAAAAGAAATACTTTTACACCCATTTGTAAGATATTTGATCTTATAAATACGGTAAAGAAATGAACAATGTTTGATCGCGTTAAATTTAAAAAAGTAAAAAAATAGGTGAAATAATGCCAACTTCTTTGATTGATTTTGCCACAAATTTCATACTTTATGATCAAAGTTTCATCAATATTTCAAGTGTATCTCGACGGTCGGTTTAGATTTAAGTTTAATATACAACGCGGCACAGGACGAGTATAAATAGTTAAGCGTTATGAGATAAAAGAGTGGTTACATGCTGTGAATACGGTATTTGCACATCACAATGCACACATGTTTTGTTCATGCTGATCCTAAATGAGCATAGTATAGAGGATACGTGATGTCTGGTAAGCTTGACATGAGTATCAAGCATGATTTTAGATTATTAATTTAGCGTTTCCTTATTTCACCGTGTTATAAGACGCGTGGTCATAAATTTAAACTGATTTCACGTAAACCGTACGCACACATGTTGAACGATAAGCGTACATGCATACTGTGTAAGATTCTGTTTTATTACCCGATGCCTTATATAAATTATAATTACTTATTTTTTGCTATTTCCTCAGCGAAAAAGTAATGTTGCAATGTTTTAAACTGAAACCGGTGAATATTTCGAACTGTTGACCGGTCAATAGTTTGAACTGTTGC